>SZWC01017620.1:0-34900 GCA_023375785.1 Penium margaritaceum | reverse complement strand
GAACGTTGCACTACCATGGCGACATCCGCTTCTGTGGTGGCCGGCGTCAACATCGCCAAGTTCGAAGGCAAGAACTTCTTCAACTGGAGCAACAACATGAAGATGGTGCTGATGGAGAAGGGTCTCTGGAGCCAGGTGGATGAGAAGGAGAAGGAACCAGCAGAAATCTCCCTCTCCCCTGTCAAGGCCCGTACCTACCGCGAGAAGCGTGACCGCGCCCTCGCCACCATCTACCTCCACCTCGCCGAACGGCAGCAACTCCTCGTCCATGGCATCCTCACGCCAAAGGAGGTTTGGAAAAAGCTTGAGTCCACTTATGCTTCCAAGTCAATCCTCATGAATATGCAGCTTCGTCGTCGCTTTCACACTGTGAAGATGGATGAGTCCGGATCCATGATTGACTACATCAACATGGTGAAGTCTCTCTCTGACCAGCTTGCTGTGATTGAGGACCCTGTCAAGGAGCGTGTGCTCATGCTAACCATCCTTTTTGGTCTTCCTAGCAGCTACACTCCTCTCATTGTTGCCCTGGACCAGCGTGGCGACAAGCTCTCCCTCGATGATGTGGAGGAGAGCCTGCTATTTGAGGAGGAGCGGTGCAAGGGACAAGAGGGCGGAAGCGGACTGGACGTCGCTCTCATCACCAACTTTGGTCATGGGGGCGGTGCTACACCAACCAGGAGCAACGGCGGAGGAGGAAAGAAGAAGGGGAACTGCCACTACTGCAAGAAGCCGGGCCATTGGGCGCGNCAGTCCGACGCTTCCGCGAACGCAGCAGATTGGGAGAGTGGATTTGTGACCACCATCCGGGTCCTACACGTCTCCGACACCACCGCCCTGTTCTGGATCATCGACTCGGGAGCCACACGGCACATGACGTGTCGCCGGGAGTGGTTCGTTGTCTACACCGTCATTGAGCCTCGTCGGGTGTACATGGGGGATAACCATGTGCAAATGGCGGTTGGGGAGGGTGAGATTGTGTTTTGTGCTTCCGTTGAGGGCAAGCACGTGGAACGTCGTGTGAAGGGGGTGCTCCATGTTCCGGGGCTGTCAGCTAACCTCCTCTCTGTCTCATCTCTCATCTCCGAAGGCATGCAGGTTTGCTTCGAGAATGGTGGCTGCACCATCTCTGCAAGTGCGGGGCGTGTGCTTGCAAAAGTGGACAAGGAGGACGGTCTTTACCGCCTGTACGTGGCATCGGAGAAGAAAGCCGACTCAGCGTTCGCAGCGAGAGAGGGAAAACACGACATCAGCCTGTGGCACCGCCGGCTCGGTCACCTCGGCTTTGGCGCCATCATCTCCATGCAACAGATGGTCCGTGGCCTGGAGCTCAAGGGGGTGAAGCAGCCTAGTGCATCGGCTTGTGAGAGCTGCATCGAAGGGAAGCAAGCCCGCTCTCCTTTCACACGGGAAGGGAAGGGCGCGACTGAGCTTCTCTCACTCGTTCACTCTGATTTGTGTGGTCCCATGCCATCACAATCCTTGTCCGGCAAGTTGTACTTTGTCACGTTCATTGATGACAAGTCGAGGAAGACGTGGGTGTCATTCCTGGCTGGAAAGGATGAGTGCTTTGATGCTTTCAAGGTGTGGATTGCTGCTGCACAGAATGAGAGTGGCAGGCGGTTGAAGGTGCTTCGCACCGATGGTGGAGGAGAGTACCTCTCCAACGANACAAGGAGGACGGTCTTTACCGCCTCTACGTGGCATCGGAGAAGGAAGCCGACTCAGCGTTCGCAGCGAGAGAGGGAAAACACGACATCGGCCTGTGGCACCGCCGGCTCGGTCACCTCGGCTTTGGCGCCATCATCTCCATGCAACAGATGGTCCGCAGCCTGGAGCTCAAGGGGGTGAAGCAGCCTGGTGCATCGGCTTGTGAGAGCTGCATCGAAGGGAAGCAAGCCTGCTCTCCTTTCACACGGGAAGGGAAGGGCGCGACTGAGCTTCTCTCACTCGTTCACTCTGATTTGTGTGGTCCCATGCCATCACAATCCTTGTCCGGCAAGTTGTACTTTGTCACGTTCATTGATGACAAGTCGAGGAAGACGTGGGTGTCATTCCTGGCTGGAAAGGATGAGTGCTTTGATGCTTTCAAGGTGTGGATTGCTGCTGCACAGAATGAGAGTGGCAGGCGGTTGAAGGTGCTTCGCACCGATGGTGGAGGAGAGTACCTCTCCAACGAGTTCCGCACCTCCCTCAAGCGTCGCGGGATCAAGCACGAGGTCACCCCACCTGGAACACCGCAGCTGAACGGCGTGGCTGAACGCGCGAACCGCACACTCATGGAGCATGTTCGCAGCATGCTCCAAGACACGGAGCTCCCGCCAACCTTCTGGGCGGAAGCGGTCAACACTGCTGTGTACCTGAAAAACCGGAGTCCCACGCGCGCGGTGCCGCTGATGACACCGGAGGAGGCGTGGACGGGACGCAAGCCAACAGTGTCCCACCTGAAAGTCTTCAGGTGTGGCGCATTCGTGCACGTGCCCGCCGGCAGCCGCAACAAGCTGGACGCAAAATCGGTGAAGGCCGCCTTCCTCGGCTACGACACCATGGGATACCGCCTCTACAACCTCACTGCTTGCAAGATCATCCGCAGCCGCGACGTCGTCTTTCAAGAGGACGTGAAGGGCTGGACTTGGAGCCCTATGACTGCTGTTCCACTTGCTCCCACACTTGTACCTGAAGTGGGAGAAGTACCGGTAGCAGAAGAGGGCGGTGCGGAAGATGGCGGTGACAGCGGCAACGACAAGGAGGTGGAGGGAGCTGAGAAGGAGAAGGAGCTGGCAGCGGAATCTGATGAGGAGGAGCAGCAAAGCAACGCACAGCAGCTGCCACGACGGTCCGCGCGTCTCAACAAAGGTGCAAAGGACAGTGGGGAGCCGCTGAGGCGATCCGAGCGCCTCGCAAGCAAACAGAGGCTGTTGGAGGAGCTGGTGAACCTGTGCACCGTTCCACCACCAACGGAGTCGTCTGACCTCGAGCTTCTCTTCCTCACAGTCAACGATGACCCAGCCACATTCGCTGAAGCCATGCACAGCGCCGAGGCGGCAGATTGGCGTGTCGCAGCAGATGAGGAGTATGGTGCGCTCATGAAGAACGGCACATGGACTCTCGAGGAGGCTCCACGTGGCAGCCGGGTGATCGGATGCCGGTGGATCTTCAGGCGCAAGCGTGGTGCGGATGGTAAGGTGCTCAGGTACAAAGCACGGCTGGTTGCAAAGGGGTATGCGCAGACTGAGGGTGTGAATTACAATGAGACATTTGCACCTGTCGCGAAGTTCCCATCCATCCGAGCGATCCTCGCTCTTGCTCCTGCTATGGACTGGGAGGTGCACCAAATGGATGTGACTTGTGCATTTCTGAATGGTGACCTCAAGGAGGATGTGTACATGGAGCAGCCGGAGGGGTATGTGGTGGAGGGAAAGGCGGATTTGGTGTGCAAGCTTGTGAAGGCCCTCTACGGCCTGAAGCAAGCACCACGAGCATGGTACCACAAGATGGATGAGCAGCTAGCTGGCCTTGGCTTTGTGCGCAGTGAAGCAGACCATGCTGTCTATGGGCGCACACAAGAGGAAAACCAGATCATCATCTTGCTCTATGTTGATGATCTGCTCATTGCATCTGACTCNTACCACTTCATCCGCGAGCTCGTGGCGAAGCAGGTGGTGCAGATCAAGTTCTGCCCTTCAAGCATGATGTTGGCAGACTTCCTGACCAAGCCGCTGGCAGCGCACCGCTTTCAGCAGCTGAGGGGACAATGCGGACTTGTGTGATTTTTATTCTCGCAAAGTGGGAGAATGATGGATATGAGAGTGCCAGAAAGTGACAAAAATAGGTTGCTCGATAAAAATCATCTGGCATGACAGTTTCATAGAGGATGTTTGACAGGTTCTAACGCACTTTACGGAACTCGATTTGGAGTCCGTTTGAGTGAGATATGGATTTCCAAAGTTTGGAGATCATGGGTCGGGTTCAAGTGACGACCTGAGCACTTTGAGCTCAAAAGGCGGCAGGATTATTGGCCAGGACTGCTGAGAGCGGCATTCAAGGAGAATAGACGGCTGGAAGACGTCCAAGAGACTTCAAGGAAGGACCAGTCCATGATTATTAGCAGTGCAGGCCGTGCGAGACATAATTCTCTTGTGTGACAAGGTGACTGCCGCTCATCCCGCTAGGCTAGGAGTGTGCTAGAGGGTGAGCTTTGACAGAGTGGATCTCAGTGCTCCCTTAGCCAAATGAGGCATATAAGGGCTTGTTAGAAAGCTGTGATGATGTACTTTCTCAATCAAGAGTTGATTCAGACATTCGCGTTCTCTGCAGACCTACATTCGCTTCCGTAATTTCTGTCTGTGCAACCTACAACTTCCTCTCACAAACAGTTGTTCCTGCCTAGGCGGCTCTTAGTGAGCCTGATCACCTCCCTGAGGGCTGCCCCAGTTTCCATCAGGCTCTGAACCTGTTTTTTTCTTTCTCTATTTGTACATCTGAAATATTGGATCAGCCAGAAACATAGTCACAAAGATTGTGTTACTAGTTTCTGTTTCTTCTTCAAGGCCCTCATGCTTGTGAAATTCTCTCCCTCTCCAAATTCATGACAATTTACCACTGTTAGCTTTGTATGTGCTTTTTTTAATCACATTCCTTGTCTTCATGGGTTTTACATGGGTCAAACACAAGTGATGATACTTGTTAATCAAGTGCTAATGCATAGGTCTCATATCTACAAAGTCGGTAGGTATAATGAGACAAAGTCAGTGACTCAGCACTCCGCTCATGTGGATACGTAGCAGCTCTTGTGTCAGGATGCACCAAGTCTTTTAATCGGGAAGCTATAATTAGATTTCTGGAGAACTTGAGATTCGTAAAGAGTACGCAAGGCAAATCTGTAAAAATTACATAAGTAGATGTTTCTTGCACTGAAAAACATAGTTAACAATCAGTTATCCATGGCATTATTTCTCAATCATTTGCAAGGTTATGTCCTCTAGATGAAAGGTTGAATAGCGGGGTTTCTGGCCAAGATTTGGCATTACGTTTTGCTGAAAATTTTAGGGAAAAAAGGCCCACTAAGAACTTAATTTGAAGCACGCACTAGACTTTCCTTCATTTTTGCACCATGGACAAAGCAGTTCCACTTGATTCAAAACATTAAGCCATCCGGCTCAGATCCGCGTACGGCTAGTCATCTCCCTTGTTGAGCTTCCGTGACTATGTACAATGTCGTTGGTTGTTGTTACTTCTTTAGTTCCATATTTCTTCTCTGCAACTCACCCCCTCACGCTGCCCTCTTTATCATGGGATCAGAACAAACCTCTTAGTGGTACCTCCCCCTCTTCCTCCCACTTTCGCCTCCACTTCCACTTCAACTTCTGCTACCGTGTTGTTAGGCACTCTCATCCCGTATCCCATTGTCTTTTACGTGCTTGGAAGTTCCCACAACTATGAGTTTGGGGAATATTGCAATTTCCGGAATTTGGGTGCATTTGCATCTTAACGTAGGCTCTACCAATTGTCCACCAGTTTTTCTGCCGCCATCAAAGTGCCTTCTTTATGGATATAGGGTGCCAAAAAGTGACCAAAGTGTGTTGCTCGATGAAAATCATCAGGCACAACAGATGCATAGAGGATGTCATCCTGGCTCTTTAGATTTTATGGAACTCAATTTGGATTCCATTTGAGGAAGATATGGATTTCCAAGGTTTGGTGGCAGTGGGTCCGGTTCAAGTGACATCTACTACACTACCAGTACCAATGACGGCCAGAAGTTTTGGCCAGGGAGGCTTGGAGCGGCCTTCAAGGTAGAAAGGCAGCAGGAGGACCTTTAGGGAGCTTCCAGGTCGGTCCCCATCAAGATCATTGGTTGTGCACATGGCAGGGATGGGAATTCTCTTGTGTGAGAGTGTGACTGCCGCTTATCCCGCTAGGCTAGCAGTGTTCTAGGAGGTGAACTTTGACAAGGTGGTTCTTCCAGATCCTTACGCCAAATGGAGCATACTTAGGCTTGTTGGAGAGCTGTGCTAATTTAATTTCTGATCCATGAGTCAAACCAGCCATTCGTGCTCTCTACACAGCTTTACACACTTCCATGTTTCTGTCTCTAAAACCTACAACTTGTCTCTCACATACAACCGATTCTGCCTAGGGGTTCTTGATGAGCTTGATCACCTCGCTAAGGGCTGCATAGTTTTTAATCAGTGGCATCAGAGCTAGGAAAAAGCCTTGCCTCATCCTTGAGGAATCCCTTGCACACTGGTGTGTGATAGAGGCTGTTTGTGGGCCAACGTTGCAGTCAACATGGCAACATCCGCTTCTGTGGTGGTCGGCGTAAGCATCGCCAAGTTTGAAGGCAATAATCTCTTCAACTGGAGTAACAACATGAAGATGGTGCTCATTGAGAAGGGAATCTGGAGCCATGTGAATGAGGTTGACTCCATTGAATCCTCCATCTCCGCTGCTGAGGCCCGCACCCACCGCGAGAAGCGGGACCACACCCTCATCACCATCTACCTCCACCTCGCCAAATGGCAGCAAATCCTTGTCCGCGGCATCCTTGCCCCAAAAGAGGTTTGGAAAAATATTGATTCCACCCATTCTTCCAAGTCAATCCTCATGAAAATGCAGCTTCTTAGTCATTTTCACACCGTGAAGATGGATGAGACGGGCTACATGATCGATTATTTCAACATGGTGAAAGCTTTGGCTGACCAGCTTGCTGCGATTGAGGACCCTGTCAAGGAATGTGTTCTCATGCTGACCATCCTCTCTGGCCTTCCTAGCAGCTACACTCCTCTCATTGTTTCCCTGGACTAGCGTGGTGACAAGCTTTCACTCGATGGAATAGAGGAGAGCCTGCTATTTGAGAAGGAGTGCCAAAAGAAGGGAGAAGGAGGAAGCGGACTGGACGTAGCCCTCATCGCCAACATGAGTCACCGGGGTGGTGCTGCATCAACCAATGGTAGTTGAGGCTCAGAGAAGAAGAAGGGGAAGTGCCACTACTACAAGAAGCCAGACCATTGGACGTGCAAATGCCGGAAGAAGTAGGCAGACCTTGCGACAGGGATGGGAGCGGGAAAACTGTCGGACACCTCCGCTAATGCCGCTGATTGGGAGAGTGGATTCGTCAGCATCATTCGTGTCCTGCACGTCTCCGCCAACACTACCTTGTTCTAGATCATCAATGCAGGAGCTACTCGGCACATGACCTGTTGCTGGGAGTGGTTTGTTGCCTACACTGCTATCGAACCTCGCCGAGAATACATGGGTGACAATCATGTGCAGATGGCAGTGGGAGATGCTGAGATTATCTCCTCTGCTTCAGTCCACAAGAAGCACGTAGAATGCTGTGTGAAGGGGATGCTCCATGTTCTTGGGCTGGCAGCTAACCTCCTCTCTGTTTCCTCTCTCATCTCCCAAGGTCTACACGTCCACTTTGAGAATGGTGGCTGCACCATCTCAGCATGTGCGGGCCAGGTCCTTGCAAAGGCGAACAATGATGATGGCCTCTACCGTCTTTATATGGCATCAGAGAAGGGAGCTACCTTAGTAGCAGCTACAAGAGTGGGAGACAATGAAATCAGCCTGTGGCATTGTCGGCTTGCACATCTCAACTTTGATGCAATCATCTCCATGCAGCAGATGGTACACAGCCTACAGCTAAAGGAGTTGAAGCATCCCTGTGCGTCGGACTGCGAGAGCTGCATAGAAGGGAAGCAAGCCCGCTCTCCATTCTACAGGGAGGGGAAGGTGGCAGCTGAGCCTCTCTCTCTCTCTCTCTCTCTCTCTCTCTCTCTNAGTAGCAGCTACGAGAGTGGGAGACAATGAAATTGGCCTGTGGCATTGTCGGCTTGCACATCTCAAATTCGACGCAATCATCTCAATGCAGCAGATGGTACACAACCTGCAGCTGAAGGAGGTGAAGCATCCCTGTGCGTCGGACTGCGAGAGCTGCATAGAAGGGAAGCAAGCCCGCTCTCCATTCTACAGGGAGGGGAAGGTGGCAGCTGAGCCTCTCTCTCTCTCTCTCTCTCTCTCTCTCTCTCTCTCTCTCTCTCTCTCTCTCTCTCTCTCTCTCTCTCTTGTGCACTCTGACATGTGTGGTCCCATACCACCACAGTCACTGTCAGGCAAGCTCTACTTTCGTTCATTGATGACAAGTCGCGGAAGACATTGGTGTTCATTCTGGTTGAGAAGGATGAGTTTCTTGAGGCATTCAAGGCATGATTAGCTGCTGCAAAGAATGAGAGTGGCAGGCATCTGAAAGTGCTTCGCAACGATGGTGCAAGCGAGTACATCTCCAATGACTTCCACGACTTCCTCAAAAACCGCGGGATCTGACACAAGGTGACGCCACCTGCAACACCGCAGCTGAATAGCATGGCTGAGTGCGCCAACTGCACGCGCATGGAATGTGTCCACAGCATGCTCAAGGACGCCGAGCTCCCGTCCACATTCTGGGCGGAGGCATTCAACACTGCCGTGTACATGAAAAACTGGAGCCCGACATGCGCTGTGCCGCTGATGACGCCGAAGGAGGTGTGGAAGGGATGTCAACTGTCACACACCTAAAGGTGTTCAGGTGTGGCGAATTCATCCATGTGCCTGCCGCTAAACCCAACAAGTTGGATGCCAAGGGTGTGAAGGCTATCTTCCTCGGCTATGGCACCATGGGATACCAGTTGTGCAACCTCGCCACACACAAGATTGTTCGCAGCCGTGGCGTTGAATTCAAGGAGGACGTGAAGGGCTGGACATGGAGCCCTATGGAAGTAGTCATGGTTGCATCGGCTCTTGAGGCAGTGGGAGCCAAAGAGCCTACAGCTGAAGAGGACCGTGCAGAAGGTTGTGGTGAATGGGCAGCAAAGGGAGCTGAGGATGCAAAGGAGCCAGCAACGGAACCAGACAATGAGGAGCAGCCGAGCAAGAAGCGACAGCTGCCATTGAGGCCTGCACGCCTCAACCATGGTGCAGATGGTCCTATGGAGCCAATGTGGCGATCTGAGCGCCTTGCAAGCAAACAAAGGCCGATTGAGGAGGTGACGAATTTGTGCAGTTTTTCATCTTCACAGGAGTCTTCTGACCTCAAGCTCCTCTTCCTCACTGCGCCAACCCAATGACATTCAGCAAAGCCATGCTTTGTGACAATGCATCAGATTGGCATGTCACAGAAGAGGATGAGTACAAAGCAATCATGAAGAACGAGACCTGGACTCTAGAGAAAGCTCCATGTCGCAGCCGGGTGATCGGCTGCAGGTGGATCCTCTGACCCAAGAGCGGTGCTGGCAGTAAGGTGCTCAGTTACAGAGCACGGCTGGTTGCAAAGGGGTATGCGCAGACTGAGGGTGTGGATTGCAATGAGACGTTTGCACCCGTTGCAAAGTTTCCCTCCATCCGTGCAAT
The DNA here is from genome assembly GCA_023375785.1 of Penium margaritaceum. Lineage (NCBI taxonomy): Eukaryota > Viridiplantae > Streptophyta > Zygnematophyceae > Desmidiales > Peniaceae > Penium > Penium margaritaceum. The sequence continues at coordinate 25,507 of SZWC01017620.1, read as the reverse complement.
CCTTGCTCTTGCCGCTGCCATGGACTATGAAGTGCACCAGATGGATGTGATGTGCACATTTTTTAATGGTGACCTTGAGGAGGAAGTGTACACGGAGCAGCTGGAGGGGTATGTGGTGGAAGGGCAGGAGGATCATGTGTGCAAGCTTGTGAAAGCACTCTATGACCTGAAGCAAGCGCCGCGTGCATGGTACCACAAGATTGATGTGAAGCTGGCTAGCTTTGATTTTGTGCGCAACAAGGTGGATCATGTGGTCTATGAGCGCACACAGGACGAAAGCCAGGTCATCATCCTGCTCTATGTTGATGAATTTCTTATTTCCTTTTACTACAAAAATCTCCTTAAAGATTCTAAGTAGTCCCTTGCAGCCAGGTTTGACATGAAGGAAATGGGAGAACTGAGTTACTTCCTGGGCCTCCAAGTGAAGCATGATTGGCAGCAATAGACCTTGGAGTTGTCGCAGAGCACTTAAGTGAGCGACATCGTCAAGCTCTTCAACATGGGAGGTCTATGAGGATTGCAAAACGAACCCAACGCAACTTTCCCGGCAACATTTGGTTGAGTGTGGGCTACGCTAGGGTTGGGTTAGTGCCGGCGGCCATGAAGCAGAAGCAAAAAAAGTACAAGTCCTAGACAGTGACGAGCAAGAGTTCGGGTGAGTCTCGGTAGTCGAGACTCACGCGGCTCGCCGGCGCGCAAGCAAAAGGGCCAGCTAGCCTGCGCCCTGACCTGCACATGTAAACACGAAGCAGGTGTGTGAATCTAGCGAGGACTAATCTAGGGTCAAGTCACAAGTTGCAAGGTTGACCTAGGAAGTTACAGGGGACGAACATAGGTCCGCTAAGTCCAAGTAATGAGAAGACCCCAGCGAGTAAGCCAGCTGCTGCGGGATGGAGAGGGGCAATGCCAACGGGATGGAGGCGACCACTCGTGCGGGGCGGACAGGTCGCGGGCCGTCATGGTGCGTCGCCTCCACTCCCTGCATCGGCATGCCCTGCGCACTCACAACCACCCACGAAGAGAAACATGTACAATGAGAGATTAACAGTCCACGGTATGTGGCGACACCGCTGGAATAAGGAGTGAAGCTAAGCATCGGGCAGGCTCCTCATGGCAAGAAACATAGTAACCGCATGGAGGCAGTGCCATACCAAGCAACAGTCGGGAGCCTCATGTTTGCAGTCATCGGCACGCAACTTGACATCAGCCAAGCAGTGGGAGCAGTGAGAAAGTTCTGCGCCGACCCGAGTGTACCACATTGGGAGGCGGTCAAGCGCATGCTGCACTACCTCGATAGTAGCAGCAGCCTTTGCCTCACCTTCAACAGCAACAAAATTCCCATCCTCATCGGCTAAAACGACGCAGATTTGGGTGGAGATCTAGACACAAGGAGATCGACTAGCGGTTTTGTGTTTTTTCTTGGAGGAGCAGCAATCAGCTGGAGGAGCTTGAAGCAGGAGTGCATTGCTCTCTCCTCTACCGAGGCAGAGTATATCTCTCTAAGCGAAGCAGCAAAGGAAGTAGTGTGGCTGTGTGAGCTGCTGGCAAGTCTTGGACAGCAGCAAACAACTGCAACAACTATCTACTTTGAAAAAATGTGCGGCATCGTGCTCATGAAAAATGCAGAGTTCCACGTCCACACCAAACACATCAACCTGCGCTACCACTTCGTCCACAAGCTCATGGCAAAGGAGGTGGAGCACGTCAATTTCTACCCCTCACATATATGACCAATGGCCTCACTCGTGAAACTGTGTGTAAACAAGTGTATTGGGGAGTGAAAGAAGTAGTGAACATGGACTGTTCACAGAAACTGCTATACATCACATAGAGCACATCATGGTTTTCTTTCAGTATGAGGAATGTACATCCAAGCTTCGCTGACATGCATGCATGTGGATGTCCCGTGAAAAATGTTTGCATGTATAATAAACTCTTCGATACACTGATGGTCAAGTGCGTGAATTTGGGGTGATTAACCATGACTCGCCAAGGCTTGTTGGAAATCTGTGCTAATGTGTTTTCTCATCCATGAGTCAAAACAACCATTCACGCTCTCTACACAACTCTAAACTATTCTGTGTTTTTTTCTCTACAACCTGCAATATGTCTCTCACATACAATTGGTCCTGTCTAGCGGCTCTTGGTGTGCCTGATCACCTCCGTTAGGGCTGCCTAGTTTTCTATCACCTCCATCGGGCTATTTTTTTCCCCCCCACCCCCCCCCCCCCCCCTCCCCCCCTCATTTTTTGCTTCCCCTCGCTCGCCCTCCCCCCCCCCTCCTCCCTCGCTTGATGCCCCCTCTCTCTTTGGTGCCTCGCTCATCCTGTCCACCTTGTTCAGCACCCTGCCTCCTTGTCCGTCTACCCCCTCCTCCCCCTTGCATTCCCCGCCACTGTTCCTCACCCTGTCCCCCTTACAACAGCTTCTCCCCTCACTCTGCCTGCTTTGCCTCCTTCTTGCCTTTCCCCCAATCCTCCACTCACCCTTCCCCCCCTCCTCTATTCCCACCCCTGATTTCTCAACTCCTTCCCACCTTCCCTCCACCTTTTCCCCCTCCTCTGTTCCCCCTCTCTCTTTTATCATCATACAGAATTACACACCCATATGATAGTGTACAAAATGAACCTGATTAGCCATACCTCAATAGAGGAGGGGGGGACGGGTGGGCGGAGGATGGGGGGAAAGGTGAGAAGGAGGGAAAGCAGGCAGAGGGAGGGGAGAAGCTGTTGGAGGGGGGACAGGGTGAGGAACGAGGTATGGTTACTCAGGGTCATTTTTTACACCATCACATGGGTGTTTAATTTTTCATGATGATACATGAAGGTTCCATGAAGTTTCTGACATGGAGTGTTCCTATGTGGTGAGTGTGTGGGGGGAATGTATGTGGAGATGGGTGCTACAAGTACACTGGTATACAATGTTTTTCTTCAAATATGCAAGTTAATGTTGGAAAGAGGGGGTTCTATATGGTGAGTGTATGGGGGGAGTGTATGGGTAGATGGGTGATAAACTTGTATTAGTGCATAATGTTGTGATTCAGATGTGTAATTGAATAGGGGGGGGGGGGGGGGGGGGGGTTGTATGTGGTGAGTGTATGGGGGGAGTGTTTTTGGAGAAAGGTACTAAGTGTACACTAGTGCATAATGCTGTTATTCACATGTCCAAGTGAAAGGGGGGGGGGGGGGGGGGGGGGTTGTATGTGGTGAGTGTATGGGGGGAATGTATGTGGAGATGGGTGCTAATTGTACACTCGTGGATAATGCCATGATTCATATGTGCAAGTGAATCTGGGGGGGAGGGTTGTGTGTGGTGAGTGTATTGGGGGGGCTGGTGATGTAATGTGATTTCTTGGAAGGTGCCTTTTAAGATGCATGGAGGTTGTGTATGTCCTGGAAGCTCTTATACACTCACCATGTACGCCCCCCCCCCCCTTTCCCTTCCTCCCCCCTCCAACATTCACTTGCACATTGGAGTCATAGCATTATACACTAGTACACATTTCGCACCCATATCCACGTACACTCCCCTCATACACCCACCACATACAACCCCCCCCCTCCTCCCCCCACTTTCACTTGCACATCTGAATCACAATGTTAAACACTAGTGTACATTTAGCACCCATCGCCCCGTACACTCCCCTCATACACTCACCATATAGACCCCCCCTCCCCACTCCCCTCATTCACATGCACATGTGAATCACAAAAGTGTAAACTATTGTATGTAGGGAGTGTATGGGGATAGGTGTGCTAAATGTAAACTAGTGTATAATGATGTGATTCAAATGTGCAAGTGAAAGTGGGGAGCACGAGGGGGGGGTTCTACATGGTGAGTGTATGAGGGGAGTGTATGGGATGATGGGTGCTAAATGTACACCAGTGTATAATGGTGTGATTCATATGTGAAGGTGAATGTGGGGGGGAGGGGGGGGGTTGTATGTGTTGAGTGTATGGGGAGAGTGTATGTGGATATGGGTGCTAAATGTACACTAGTGTATAATGTTTTGATTCACGTGTGCAAGTGAATGTGGGGAGCCTTGGGGGGAGGGTCTATATGGTGAGTGTATAGGGGAAATGTATGGGATGATGGGTGTTCAATGTACACTAGTGTACAATGCTGTGATTCAGATGTGCAAGTGAATGTAGGGGGGGGGGGGGGGGGGGGGGGTTGTATGTGGTGAGTGTATGGGGGGAGTGTTAGTGGAGATGGGTGCTAAATGTACACTAGTGTATAATGCCGTAGTTAAGATATACAAGTGATCGTTAGAGGGGAGGAAGGGAAGTGAAGGGGAGGAGGGGTTCTATGTGGTGAGTGCATGGGGATAGTGTATGAGGAGATGGGTGCTAAATGTACACTAGTGTAACATGCTGTGATTCAGATATTCAAGTGCATGTGGGGGGAGTCATGGGGGAGGGAGGGGTGAGTTGCATGTGGTGAGTGTATGGAGGTACTGGTGAAGTAATGTGGTTTCTTGGAAGGTGTCTTTCTGTGTACTTGGGGTATGTGTATGTCCTGGAAGTTATCATCCGGTGTATGTGGTTTATGTGTGTTCCCTGGATGTTACCTTTCTGTACGGTACACGATGTTCACTGGAAAAAGAGTGTAAAACTGGAGGATTATTGGTCATAAATGCTCTTTTGGACCCCTCCTCCCACTGCTCGCCTTCTCCCACATCTCCACTCCCTTTCCAAGGTATGGTTGATTGAGGCCATTTCATACAACAGTTTTCCGTTGCGTTCTTTGAGTGTTCTCTCTTCAGAGGGGGTAGTTTACACTCATACAATCCTTCCATGATGCATAAAAACAATGTATTTCTTTCCTATGTGGCCCAAAAAATCTAGTTTTTTGGAAATGACTTTAGTGCATGGGGCTAGTGTCTGTGGCAAGTGTGCTCAGTCACCACATCAGATTGCACTAAGAGTGCAATCCATGTGCTACTTTGTCTGATGTGTCTCAGAACATCTTTCTTCTTGTTCTTCTTAGGAAGGAGCTCAGTGCGTGGGGCTATTGTGTGTGGCAAGTGCATTCATTCTCACGTGGCTAAAAAAATCCTGTCTTTTATCCTATATGGCCAGATAATTTTCATCTTCGGAAAGACCTCAGTGCATGAGGCTGGTGTACATGGCAGGTGCACTTTGTAACGATGTAGAATTACACTAAGACCACACTCAATGTGCTACTTAGTCTCATGTGTCTTAAAACATCTTGATTGTTTTCTTATATGGCCAAAAAGCTATCTTCTTATGAAGGACCTCAGTGTCTAAGGCTAGTGCACTCAACTGGCATATAAATCTACACTAAGAGTGCACTCAATGTGCTTCTTTATCTCATGTGTAGTTTCATTCCATGAGCACACTAAAGTTCAAGTGTTTTCTAGTGTTTTCTTGTTGTGTTGGAAGGTGCATGTTCATGACACAAGAGGGTCCATTCTGTTGGGTTAGTGTGTATGGGGAGTGTGGTCAATGTCCATACGAATGCAGACAATTTGTCCGCAATGTTTTCCCTATTCCATGACCTGAAATGGTTTTCATTTTATCTCCATGTTATTTATGCTTTGCCTTTCTACTATGTGATTTTGCATCACCATTGGATGATCGCATGCACCATCTTTCCATACCGAATGTGATTCTTGTGGCTGTGTCAACTGTGGACTTTTCAACCATGACGGATGTCTATTCACCAATGATGATCTTCTTCTCTGAAAACTTCCCAATACTTTCTTTTGTGGCTTGCAGAAGCAAGCTTGATTTTTTTCTCTTGACCTCACAAGGTAGTCTTGAAAGATCCCTCAGTGTACTGTTGTAGTGTATGTGGCGAGTGCACTCATCATGCACTCAGTGTGCAGTCACTTAAAAAAAATAAACTTCTCATGAGCTAGATGATTGAATAAACCATCATGGTTTTTTATGTAAGTAAAATGATCTCAGGATGCAAACCACGATAGTGCAAAGGTTGCGATGAGCCTACTCTAAAGTCAGAAGGTACCGATTTTTCGATGGTTGTTGGCCGATTGCTTATTGAGCATGTTGGAGCCATTGTGAAGGAAGATAGTAAACATGTAGACATAACGATTTTAAGTAGCAAAATTTTGTTGCTACTTGTGTTAGCGAGCTTAGTAGTTAAGTAGTTAAGTTGTGACTGCTTAGAACGACTATCCTAGTTCCAGGTGCCTTTCTGCTCTTACTTGTCTATTGGGCCATGCAAGTTAGGATTTGAAGTGCTTTTGCACTTACGTGTTTACTTGCAATCGAGCCTGATTTTGTTGATTGCTCGAGTGGCGCTGAGTCACACAGGCACTGCAACAGGTGCATGCGCCGCACAGTTATTCGTACGGCGACTGTTGCAGGGCCGACATGACCATGTTCCGTGTCACCTCCCTCGAGGTAATTCGGACATGTTCCGAGTGCGCAGCCATGCCGGCTGCACGTTTGATGCGTCTCATCACCCGCTCACTTGCCATGACCCACATTACCACGTAGTCTTGTGGACTCAAAACGGTGTCTAGCTTGACGCCTCCGAGGTGCGGCCTGATAGGGGTCCGGTACCAGAGCTCACTTCACCTACTTTTCTTCAACATTCTAATCATTTTCTCCTCTCAATCTCTCCCTCACATCTAACTCCTTGCTTGCCTTGATCTCCCTTACAGTCCTCGAGTGTTCCCCCCTCACAGCTCTCGAGAGCCCGCCCCCCTCACAGAACCGAGAGCCGGAGTCAGCCCCGCGGCTAACTTCCGGTGTCTCACCTCATAGAATAGAAAGCCACCTGGCTCTCGGTGGAGACTAAGTGTCGAGCTGACACTTAGCTCCCGCACCACCCACTTCCACTCTCCTCCGTCCTCACTCCTCCACCCTCCTCCTCTGACTGCCCTGTTCAACATGGCATCAAAACTGTGAACAGGCCTGTGGGCTCCGCTTTCTCCGCTTCCACTTTTGCTTTTTTCTTCACCGCAGTTGCCAACTTTGACCGTCGCCCCTGCCATCGCCTCTGCCATTGCATCTGTCGCCCCTTGATTTGCCGCCGGGACCTGATGTCATTGTCATTGGAGTTGTTGGTTTTTCTTACCGCCGTTGTTGTTGGCACTGTCCGCTGGCGTTCTCGCCGCTAACATTGGCTCCAGCCCTCCCGTGGGCATTGGGTGCCGTCGTCGCAATCGTGCCCCACCCCTGTGGCTTCTTCCCACTCGTGGCGATCCACCTCCTTGCCCCACCAGGTACGCCACTTTTGGGGCTTCCCTGTCGTTCCACCCCTCCCCCTTCCCCCGCCCCACCCACTAGTTCTTTCCGCGTCCTTCCTTCTTCTGCTCTCCGTCCTTGTTCCTTCTCCTTTCTTTCCCTCCTCCGCTACTTCTCTCCCATTTTTTCCCTCCTCCCTTCCAGTCTTGTCCCCCCTATTTTCCTGGATTTGGCCTGGCCTTGGCCATTACCCCACCCTCTGTTCTTCGCCCAAGAGTCCCGGCCTTCAGCTCCTGGCCCTCGGCTTTCTGGCTCCGGCCCTTGGCTCAGCCCTCAGCTCCTGGCTCTCGGCTCTAGGCTCTTGGCTTTTGGCTCTAGGCCCTAGGCTCTAGAATTTAGGCTCTAGGCTCTAGGCCCTTGGCTCCAGGCCCCAGCCCCTAGGCTCTAGGCCTCTTGGCTCTCGGCTGTGAACTCTGCACTCTAAAATCTGGGCCTCTGGCCCTGCCTGTTGCCTATTGCCTCTGGCCAACCCCCCCCCCCCCTCCACTATCCATTTTCTTTGCTTGTCTCACTGAACTCGGGGTCTTTTTCCCCCAAAGAGGCCTGTCAGCCTTCCTGGCTTTTCAGCCCTGCCCTTCAGGCGCTTTAGGACCCCCCCCCCTCCCCCTCCCGCTGGGTTTTGTCCCAGCTTGTCTATGTCCTCCACCTCCGTGGCCTCTCCGGCCTCTCTTCCGCACCTCCACTCTTTCCTCTGCTCCCCTCTCCGGCTACTGTCTTCCCCTCCCCCCTCCCCTCTCTCCGCTCTTCCTCCTCTCTCCCTCTCTGCTTACCTCTCTCCCTCTCTGCTTACCTCTCTCCCTCTCTGTGCATTTCCTCCGCTCCCTCCCTCTCCACCCGACCCCCTGCATTCGCACTCCCTCTGCCCTCTCTCTGTTGCTCTCTCCTCTCCGCCCCCCTGCTCCTTGCCTCCTCTCCAGCTTTCATATCCCTCTCTCTCTCTCTCTCTCTCTCTCTCTCTGTCTCTCTCTCTCTCTCTCTCTCTCTCTCTCTCTCCCTCTCTCACCCCCCCTCTCTCTCCCTCCCTCCCCCTCCTTCTCTGCATCTCTCCTCTCTCCCTCCCTCCCTCCCTTTTATTGATTCCTTGAGTGGCGTTGAGTCACATAGGCACTGCTACAGGTGCATGCACCGCATAATTACTTGTTCGGCGAATGTTGCAGCATAGATAGGACCATGTTCCGCGTCACCTCCCTTGAGATGATTTGGACATGTTCCAAGGGCGCAGCCGTGCTGGCTGTGCGTTCAACGCGTCTCACCGCTTGCTCGCTCTCTGCGACCCAAATTTGCACGAAGTCTTGTGGATTCCGAATGGTTTCTACCTTGTCGCATCCGAGGTGGGGCCCGATAGGGATCCGACACTCATGTATGGTTGATGGCGGGCCAATCACGCAATGGATTTTGAGTGTGCTCTAGTAGTACGCTCGTACTTGGGAAGGGCACTGAAATTCTAGTGTACTCAAATTGTGTATTGACACATCAAGCATGTACATACACTAGCCCCACGTACATGACCCCCCCATAAGAGTGGGGGTCTAGTTTTCCATATAGGACAAAATCACGCGTTGATTGCGTTATCAGTATTTTTTTGTATGGGGAAGGAGCGCACTGCCCGCATACACTAGCTCCATACATTGGACCCCCCCATAGGGGTGGTCCAGTTTTCCATTTAGGACAAATCACGTACTAAGTGTGTGATCAGTGTATTTTTGTGTGGGGAATGAGCGCACTGCCCTCATACGCACCAGCCTTACGCACTGGACCCCCCCCTTAAGGGGAGGGGTTCCAATTTTCCATAGAGGACAAACTCACGCACTGAGTGCGTGATCAGTGTACTTTTGTATGCGGAACGAGCACACTTCCCTCATACACTAGCCCCACGCACTGGACCCCCCCTTAGGGAAGGAGGTCCAGTTTTCCATAAAGGACAAAATCACACACTGAGTGCGTGATCAGTGTGTATTTGTGTTGGAAACGTGCGCATTGCCCTCATATACTAGCCCCACACACTGGACCCCCCCATAGGGGTGGGGATCTAGTTTTCCATATAGTATAAAATCACGCACTAAGTGCGTGATCAGTTTGCTTTTGTCGGGAGAATGAGCGCACTCTACTCATACACTAGAGTTTACCACTCTGTTGCTCAACCATAATGACAAAGGCTTGTAGATTTTTCTTTACCTTACTTTTTTTTTTGAAAAAGTATATCTAGACCTTGTAGATGTTGTCATCGATGCGTGTGAGGAAACATCTACTGCCTCCATTGGATGGTATGCAAAAGGGACCACACACATCAGAGTAGATGAGGTTGAGGGATGGGAGAGCACGTGTACCACTGTGTTTATAGGATTTCTTCTTGGCCTTACTCTAAAGGAACGGCTCACGCAAGTTGCTGGTTCCTTCATTAGCTAGCTCCATGCCACACAACAGCTTCTGCTTTCTCATGAGCACCAATAGGCGATGAGTCACGTGCCCAAAGATTCAATGCCATAGGTTCTCAGAGTAGATGTGCAAAATAGAATGAACAACCCCGGTGGCTGCTTTTTCTTGTGGTTTTGTTGCCAGTTCTTCCACTGCCACGGATTTTGCTGCTTTAACATGCCCTTTGTCACCAGAATCTTTGTCGCTACTCTCATCATCATCACTCTTGGCTGAAGATTCACCCTTTGGTCATCTTGGTCTACAGGACATGTAGTCCATCAACGCAAGGGAATTGTGCAACAACCTTTTTGGCAGAATAGGAGATGTTGATGTCTTTGGTGGAGAATGTCATTTCTTCCTTCTCTATGAACATTGTTGTCATGTCGTGGTCAGTTATCTTAAAGAAGGAGGGCACGTTGGCTGTGAAAGAGGGCAAGTAGACAACCCCCTCTAGCTTGAGGTCTAAGTTCGCACTGTTGACACCCACTCTGACTAGCTTATCACCAATCCCATGAGCTACCTCAACATTGTTGTTGGTAAATCTGAAGTTCTTGTTGCATGGAGCAAAAGAGATTAAATCTCTCTTCTTGTAAGTGGTGTGCTAATTCGTGTTTGAATCAAGGTCTTAAGCTCCTGGCCTGAGTATTGTGCTCCCTTTGTCGGCGGCACACTCAGCCATCAAGAAGGTCAGATCCTTCCCCCCATTCCCCCCTCTCCATTCATCCCTGTATACTCCCTCCCTCTTGGGTGCTCTGCACTCACAAGCCAAGTGTCCAGAATTTCCATAGTTATGATTTTTTCCGGTGTTGTTGCTACCCCTGTAGCCAGAGGAGGAGGTATTACAGAAGGTGCCAGAGCTTTGTGAGGCAAATGGAACCATGTTTGCTGCGACAGTGGTATAGGAAACTTGCTCTTCTGTCCACCCTCCAATCACTGTGATCAAAGGACTGTAGTTTTTTGGCAGCGTCATCAAAAACATCATGGCCTGCATATCCGATTTAATGTCCCATCCCATGCCGGTGGCTTGTTCCAAGAGCATCTCAAAGTTCTCCATAAAATCTAATACATCCTCCCATTCTCCACGCCTCATGCATATGAGATTGTATAGAATGAAGAGGCAGTTGAAAATTGAGGAGGGTTGGAACAGCTTGCCTAGTTTGGCATGTGTGACGGCTACCACTGTGAAACCGCTAATGTATGAAAGGACTAAGGGTTGTACGAAGGACACAAGAATGGCGATAGCCTTTTTTCTAGATTGAAAAATGCCACAAGGTCAGCACCCTCCTCTATTGGTGTTGGGATGGTTCCGTCGAAGTATCCTAGCAAGTCTGTATCATGCATGATGCTTTCAAACTGCCAGTTCCATAGAGCAAATCCCTCTCCATCAAACTTGAGGATGGGAGAATGGTTCCCTGGTCCCCCTGCCCCTTCCATCCTTACATCTACAACTATTTTAACTACTACACGTTTTGTTGATGCCAATGCACCTGTGTTTGAGTTCTCTGTAGGATTTTGGTGAAGAAAGGCAATGGCTTTCCTTGTTTACGTTGCCCGTTACGAGAAGATAGTCTAGTTTAGGCTGATGTATGCTGAGATAGGCTAATGTCAGCTCTCAAGACGGAAAGGTGCATTTTTGTACATTCCCCTTTTGCTGATCTTGACCTACAAACAAAGAATGTTGGTGAGATTGAAGACACTCTCATTGCTTGTGACTTAGCGGTTCCGTGTGTGAAACTTCACCAGCCAGAGGATTGAGCCCGTAACCCTTTGTTAGCTATTGAGCTAACCACCTCTAGTGGAGAAGCCGCGAAACCAAAAATGCTCACAATAGTTTTTACACCTTCTTTCTTTGCAGGTATGTTTTATGTATGGAAAACATAATGAGGCATACACTTTACCTTCAAGAGTACTAACGCCTTTGAATTGCATCTTAAGTAGAGCTCAATTCATCAAGATGCAAGAGAGCATAAAGCAAGGGTTGAGTGATCACAATACAAGACAAATCAATTCATAGATGTTTGTATTCCTACAAATCAAAAGCACGTTCTTGAGCAATGGCTTCACCCAGCCACATCACCAGTAGACTTGCGTTGTGGGCTGGACACATGAGCATCCTAGTGCCAAGGTGGCAGACCAACCATGTAGCTTCCAAGAAGCTACGGACTTTCTTTCTTGGAAGCTTCTTTCACAACCAAGATATGCATGGGGATAGGATGAAATTGGTGGCCTATCATTTGGCCAAATAAAATCACAGCCAAGCTAACCATTCATCCGCATGGTGTATTAATAGGTTACATATCTCATAAGATAGAGAACAGTTGAGTCACCCACCAACAGATCCAGGGGTCAAACCTCCACAAGGGGCAAAGCATTCTTGATTCGTCCTACAAAAGTTAACAAGGGGAAAACATACTCAACAATGACTCACATAGGTCTTGGAAGGACAGTAACTAGAGATGACATTAGGAATAATTGAGCTGGGGCAATGCTGTGAGAGGGAGGAAATCACACGAAGATGCTAGATGAATCACAGATTTTGGCCAGACATGTCATGGATGCTCAGTTTGAATCACCTCCACTCTCTAGGTCAGCATGCCATGCACACTCAGGTCTACACGCGAGGGAGAACCATGTACAAAGAGGATCTACACAACAGACATGCCTTTCTCTTGAGTTTTTTGAGATGCATCAGCAGGATGTAGACACCACCAAAGATGATTCAACAGAGGTGGTTGTTGAGCTTGTGATGAAGCGCCTTTCAGAGTACATTCTTTCTTTCGAGATTGATCCTGCCGAGCATCCTGCTACAGTTACCACAGTTATCACTGCCTTTGGCACCATTGCAGCCACGTACCCCTCTTCAACTGAGCACACTGATATCTCACGAACGGAAGCTAGCACTGTCAACCACTAAGTTTACTATTGTTGTCCCTCTTGTACGTGCGCTCTTGCCTCTTCCTTCTCATCTTCTCATCCTGGGAAGTTTGCATCTGTGTGTGGACTGAAGGTGAACATCTATGGCAGTTTTACTTCTTGCCTAACCCCTCTTATCTCACTCCCTTTTTCTTGTATCTTATCATTTTATGCATTTGTTCACACACTCATCAATTCTGTCTGAAATTATCTTACCAATGATATTGTCTTGTTCAATGCTGAAACCAAATGCAGCACTCTTTCGAGCCCTGTTGGCGCCTATGCCCTCATTCGCAAACGCACCACTGTCACCAGGCATGAGGAAGAGAATGCACTGACCATTTCGTTCAATCAGATACATATGCATACAAAAAAGACAGCTGATGCATACTGGGATTTCAGCCTGAAGCTACTCCATGAACTTGGTGAGGTTGCACATGGACAGATCTCTACTTGACTATCCATCATCACCGGCCTCAGTCCTAAGCTATCTGACCTCTATCTTCCTGGTCCTACTGTTGAGCTTGAGCGCCTTGCTGCAGAGCCTCTTACCATTAACGTGCCTCCTGGCATTGGTGTACTCTATGATTCTATTGCAAATCACCTCATTGATTGTTGGAGCAACCTACAAACAATCACATTCATTGCTCTGTTGCTGTTGCTGCTATCACCTGTGTTGTCCCCTCTTCCTCTCTATCCTTCTCTTCCTCGACCTCGAGCACCACCTCCTCGTCCATTGGTGGTGCTAACGCCATGCTTGCCACAGGTCATGGACGTGGTGGTGGAGGGCATGGAGGGAACACTAGCAATAGTAGGGGGCTAGGTTGCACGAGTCATGGTACTTCATCGACCTCGCATTCCTCCTCGTCCAATACCGCATGGGACTCTGGCCAAGTCCGGTCACTCTGTCCCAAAGTTTCCATAACAGCCGAATGATGCTCACTTGTTAGCGGTCCTGGGTGCTTCTCCAGGGGCTGTTCAGGGGATGCTGCCTATTCATGTTCCACAGATTGAGCACAAGCAGTTTTCTTTCTCATTTATTTGTCTCACTAATTTTAGGCAGTCACCACATCTTGCTTTTTCTACTGTGGCTATCTCTTGTGTTTTTCCATCTGCTTGTTCTTCCTCTGGCTTCTGGCTCAATCACTTTAGTGCTACGCACCACATGACGTGCTGTCACCCGTTTTTTTTTTCTCCCTTGGTCCTGTCCAGTTTGTCTTTTTTTTTTTGCACTGGCTCAGGCCAGCTACTGCCCGTCCAAATTGCTGGTTTTTCTTTTCTTAGTTGGCCACGGGGAGGCCCTGTTTTTTCCATGTGTGCTGTATGTGCATGATCTTGTAGTCAGCATATTGTCCGTTACCACCCTCAACAATGAGGGCATTTACTTTGTCTCCAGCCATGACGTTGGTACTGTCCTACTGTAGTCTTTTGGTTATGTTGTGCTCTATGGGATTTTTTACAAACGTCTTTTCCATGTTCATCCATTGCTTTCCTCATCTTCCACTACTTTTTCTCTCATTCACGTTGCACCATCCCTGTCACCTAAGAACACATGTCTCTTGGATCGTCACATTCACACCACAACCATTTAAAGCATGTTGTATCTTTGCCCAAATCACGCCCTTGAAACTGCTTCTTTTGATCCTCCTTGCATTTTCGAATACCTTGACTACACTCAAGGCAAGATGCATTAGTCTCCTTTTTCTACGGTCCATGGTGGTGAGAGTCTTGGTCCCACGTCTCGTTTTCTCACCTCCCGTAGTACTTGTATGGAGTCTTCCACTCTTTACACACCCCAGCAAAACAATGTTTCTGTATGTTGGAACTACACTCTTGTTGACAGGTTCATGTCTCTTCTTTCCGAGTCAGGCCTTTCCACCCTCTTTTTATTTGAGGCCCTATCTTACATGATGTGGGTGTGAATTTGTGTGTCCCATTTTCTGCTCTCCCACAATGTCACTCCTTGCAAGCATAGGATCGGTCGCATGGCTCATCCATGCTTGGCTTGCATTTGAAGTTGTGTCACTGTTTTCTGGCTCCCTACGGATCTCTCGGAAGGCAAACGTTTCCCTCGCGTCCGCCTCTGCATGTTTCTTGAGGTCTCGGCCTAGTCCAAATCCTATAGGTTCTGGGTTCCTTCTCATCGTTCTGTCATTGAATCCGGTGATGCTCTCTTCTTTGAGTCTATTCTTTAACGTGGTCTTCATTGTCTAGCCTCTGCTTATGTCCTTGCCCCACTCTCTCCTTTGAAAGAGGGGTGTCTCTCCTGAGGTGTTCTTCAATGTTGATGTTTTTGGTACATGATTTATGCCTGGATGGACACACGGTTATAGCGTGCTTACTTCTTGGCCACTGCACTAAGCTCTAGCATATTCAAGTTTACAGTTCATGATGTTGCCTTGTCTCCCATGCCTTCTATACCTGACTGATCTTTCAGCTTGTATCCCTCTTGCACCTTTGCCGTGTTCATTCTTTTCATCTCATGTGAATATCATGCTCTCCTTCACTGTATGTAATAATGCTCGTCATCAGGCCAGGGTGGTGTTGGTATCGGTGTGCAAGTGCTGAACCACTAATACAATTATCACCGTCTCCTGGCCTCCACTCATACGCATCTCTGGAGTAGATTGAACCAACACATCAACTACACACACCAAGTGGAATCTAGAGGCAAAAACTCACTCAAGAATTCTAGGTGTTCTACACGCTCTACTGATATGTCCTTGCCATTTGCATACCTTGAGGCTTGTGCCTGTACTAGCCAAGTGCCCGCCCAAAATCTCTAACATGGAATACATTCATTCGTTGCTCACGAAGCTGGTGACATGCCCACATACACCTTACAATGATGTTGATTTTTTCAAATGCCTAGTTGGTTTGTGGTTACTCTGGTTGGTTTCCACGTGTTCATCTTGCTAGGGTCATGTTGTCAGAATTTTTCACCAGCAGCCGCTCTCAGTTGATTCCGGGAGGTTTGGGTCGACCTTAGATATGGAAATAAACACACCTTGTGTGTAGTGCACGAGGTGGGTCTCTCTCTCTCTCTCTCAGTGCTGTTATCTCACTCCATCCATCAGCTTGCTACTGATTTTGTTGTAAGTGTGAGCATAAGCAAAATTCATGTTGTCGCTTCCCCTCTCTCTCCCTTGTACTCTCTCCCACCCAAGTCTCAACTAACTACAAAATCAAAGCGTTTCAATAGAATGGATGCACTTCCTTATATAATTCTTGTGCCATTGAGATTTTTTTTATCATTAATCAGAACCGTATCAAAACATCAACATGGTTCACGATAGTTCTGTCGAGGATTCTAGAAGTGGTCAAACCTTTTACAACATTCTAGAATCTAAACACACATCAGGGAAGTTGGCATAAACTCCCATAGCCCATTATCAAAAGATTTTTGATGTCTTTGCACAGTGCGTCTTGAAAGTAAAGATGGAAATGCCAACTCATGGATTTCCAAAACTCGTCTTTGTCATGGACTTAACATGGAGGGGAGGTATGTTACAATTGTGAGGTACCCAAGTTCCTGAACCTCGCACCACGGAATTTTCTCATTGCATGCACATTCCATCACGTGTCAACCTCCAGAACTTGATGCCCATCCGCCAAGGAAACTTTTGCATTGTGCTCCAACCTCCGTGGTTGTGTTCTAAAAGGTTTAAGGAGACTTTACCACTTTCCATAAGTGTTGACAGATGAATCTATAACTGTATCGATGATTCGACACTTGAAAAAACTTGGATTTTACAAAAGACTCACCTAAATTATCCATAGACTTTATCAAATCAGGCCCTCACAAGTCGGTACCGCACATGTCGATCAGCTATAGCACTGAAGAATTCAAGTATGTCTCATTCGTGCTTCGCTGTTAAACACATCCGCACGACACTTCGGACACTTGTCACCAAAGTCCACCTTCTGTTGGACTCTTGTTGAATAACAAGAATCCAACTAACTCAATTCCTCTAATCATCTTCTACTCCCTACCTCACCCATATGAACCACCCATGTTCCGCTTAGATGAGATGCATAGTAGAAGACGATTTGAGGAATATGGACAGCTAGATGATTAACATTTAGTGGTAGGTGTTCGTCGATGAAAAGTTTCAATATTGTCCAGCATGACATGTTATTGATTCCAAACAGTATGATAAGCTCAAGTTTCTGTATTGGCTACAAACCATAGTCTTCTTCATGTTCTTATTAGATATGTAAATGTGATGGTAGCTGCTTTGAAGGTAGACTTAATCCATGGAGATGGTCAAAACTTCATCTCCTTGTAGAAGGGGGCCGCAGTTCTTGATGGTGGTTTTTTTCAATACCACGTAGTCCACACATCTACATTTTTCCAGTTTTCTTTCTTGCAAGAAGTACATGTGTGGCATGTGGTGACGTAGATGGCCAGATTCACCCCTGACCAATCATCTCGTTCAACTGTCTTTCTAGCTCAGTCAGCTCATGATCACTCATACAATAGATTCCCTTGACCGTTGGTCTGCTACCCAAC
This sequence comes from Penium margaritaceum, assembly GCA_023375785.1. Classification (NCBI taxonomy): domain Eukaryota; kingdom Viridiplantae; phylum Streptophyta; class Zygnematophyceae; order Desmidiales; family Peniaceae; genus Penium; species Penium margaritaceum. The sequence goes on along the minus strand of SZWC01017620.1, from coordinate 8,428 downwards.
TTCAGGTCCATCCGATGGTGAACGCTACATTACAAAGGCAAATTTCAATGCAGATCATCAGGGAAAACCCAACCCAAATCCTCAAAAAAATGATGGAAACTCCTCAAGAATGTGTGTAAACTTCTGAGGTATCGAGGCCGATGGGGTTATTGTTTTTTCTTTCCACTGGCACGATATCCTCACCTTCCACTCTCTCCACATGGTCTAGCCACGCTTGAGCTCCATGTCATGATTACCACTTGGCCACATCCAGAGATATCGGCTGTGCGTTTTGACTTGTGACTATTATGATTTCCTCTATGACTTCTTCTCTACTGCTTCCCCCAACTGTCTTTACTTCCTAGTTCACTTGATTAGAGGTGGATGTTGCTTAACATCATTAGGGTTGATGAAGACTGCATCGTACCTCCATTCCACTTGCATATTGCGCTAGAACAAGAAACATCGCCACTGATGATTTTATGGTCACTCATTGGGCAAGTTCTTTAGACCGTCAAATGTTGTAGTTTGCAACTTCCACTTCGAGGGGTTTGTGAAGTCGATGAATTTGTAGTTGTCCATTGACGGTTTTTCCTTCAAAAACCGTGCTTCAAGCTGCCAACTCAACTTTCAAACCATCTAATTGCTAACAAATCTATGAGAAGTTCATCCATTGAGTTATGCTAGTATTATTCTTTGACTTTTGCAACCCATCAGATACACTCGTAGCATTATAGCCCGTCGGTCTGACACGTACCTCTCATCAAGTTTTTATTCTTACCCTCCTCTATGCCATTAAGAGACGTTCAAATGGGAAATTTATTGGCATACAATCTTTTCACCAGAGAAGAGGTTCGCCGTCTACTCTTGCCCACGGCCGATTCTTGACTCCTTGTTTTTTTTCTATGACTCCCCCCTCTTTTTGACATGTTCATCTTGCCAAAAAGAGACGAGATATGACCTGGCTTCCTAAAATCCGGCATAGCTCTTGAAATATTTGATTGACGACATCGATCACCATCGCAGATGAGGTTTTCATCAACTGTAACTTTCTACCACCCCATACGGATTGTGGCTATTCAATTGCCAACCATTGGATTAATGCATCCAAGCATTGTCGTTAGAATTCTCAGTGCTATAAGCAGTTACGATTATTCATACATAGTCAACTTGAGTTTTAAACATCACGATTGCTCAAGTAATCTTGTGTTTGAAGAAGTTGTTATAGAAAGAATATGATTCATTGGAGTCCATATCACTATCAATGATGATTTTACATAATCACCATGTATACTCTTCCATGTTTGACTGTCATTCCATGCATAAACTCTTGTATTGTCCATCAAACATTTCGTTCAACTTTCCGAAGAGGGCAAGGATGACACTCGCGGGGTCAAGCCAGTTCTTCAGTGAAGTTAAATACTCGTCTCACGTCTGATTTATCTGTTGGAAAGATAAAACACCTACATTCGGCATCGTAGGACTGGTCACTTGAGCCGTTGATCATGTTGCGCAAGCTTCTTGTCACTGTTCGTTGGTCCTAAGATGAAACCATAAGCTTAACATCATGTCACAAAAAAAGCAAAGTTGTGAAGTGAATTGTTGTGTTTTTTTTTTCTTTACTCGAGCAATAACGATGTACACCTCAAAACTTGTAAGCCACATCCAAACCATTGGACCATTGGAGTTTTCACAATTGAGCAGCTTCGGAAGTCCCACCCTTAAAAATGGTTCGCTCCATAGTTGGTTATTTCTCTCACTGGATGGCTCTTTCTCGTGAGTTCTCGTTTCAAAACTCCTCCAACACTACAATGAGTTGTTGGAGCAGTTGATTATTGAGGCTCTAGCGTCCCCACAATTTGTGAAAGCCTTGTCGGCCGTTGCCTCTCATCTCATCAAGTGTCCCCCTCAAGGGTAATGGCAGGGGCAAATCATTCGTTGAGTATGAAGGATCCGTTACTAAATCGGTTGCCAGCATCGTCGGAATGGGCCCATCCGCCATTAACACAAATGGCAATTGTTGTTGTTTTGACATTTGTGGAAATGTTTCAAATGAGTCGGAACCTTATAGAAAAGAACCCCAAAGGCCGAGGCAAGTGGCCAAAATACCCTCGGCTGATCGGCGTTGAAATCTGGAGGTTGACACGCGGTGGGCCATAAATGTGATGACAAGAATGCCTACATATGTTGTTTAAGGAGTCGTATACCCGAGGGACAAAACATCAGCCCCCAACTCACCCCCCTCCCCCCCATCACCATTGAAATCCCTCAATTGTGAGGGATGCAATCAAGGGATGCCACATCAAGAGTTGTGCATGCCGTTACTTGTGTTATGTCCCACACGTACTCGAGTTACAGAACTCTATGTGTGGGCATTTGTGTCATTACATTTATGGCACAACATGCATCGAAATCCAAATTTTTAGGCCGCCCGACTGAGGGAATTTCGGTCCATTTTACGAAAATTCAGTCTTATGTTTTCAAAGGTTCCAACAAGTTTGATCACTTTTCATAATGGTTGACAAAAGTGTCGCTGATTGTTTTGATGTTTAATGGTGTCTTTAGAGTTAGAAAAGGCTCCAGAATTTTTGGAAGAAAAATCCTTGATATTTTGGAAACCCCTTAACTTCTCACAAGAGTTTCTCAAAAGCGATCGATGACAACGTAGCGTTATGTGTGTTGCTTGATTGGAGCGCCCAAGACCCCAACTATTCGCTTTAATATGATTAGATGTTTCATTCATGTGCTAAAAACCCCTGATTTTTCTGAATTACACTTAATGCTAAACACAAGTAATCCAAATTCGTAATCTCTTTTGCTCTACACATCATCCTTGTGAAAATTTTCAAATCACGTTGAATCTGATTTTGAAGATAAGCTAAGGGTCCTGTTTTCTTAGGTCGCAGGGTGGCTTATGTTTGTCTTTGAAGCGCAGGCTAGGGCGTTACTAAACCCCTCTCGGAATCGGTAGAACGGCCATCTGTCACAAAGAAATGTCTTCCTTTGGATTGTTCATCTTTCTTTTTCCGATATTTTCCTTTGCATACGCATGCTTGTCCGCCGAAAGCCCGTTTTTCATAGGCGCACAAAAAACGCCGTCCATCGGAGGAGGCTCGGTGGCACGTGGTCAGTTATTCCAAGGTCCCATTGCTTCCGGTCATCCGTGAATCCTGTTGCTACGTTATTTGTCAAAGTTCTCACCGAATGCGCTCCTTCCACTATTGGCTCCAATAAATGCATTGACCAACCAACGCTCAGCAAAGAAATTGAGCAACCAACTTTCGGGAACTCCGATATGGGAGACCTTCAAGTTCGTACATCTTCCACGAACGATAGACAATCTCAGAGGTATTCTTCAGCATTGACGTTTTGGTGCCAGGTTTCCTTCTGAACGATTTCTTCAGAAGTAGATTCTCATACCATTTATCCATCACAACGCAATACGTTGGATCGCGACACCCCCAGTGTTCTCAATCGAACGGCAGCGCTGGGAATCGAAGCAGACGACGCTGCCTTTCCGTTTCCTTTTTTCATGACAATCCTGTGTCCAAATACCTTCATTCAATCGAGAACAAGTCCTCATGCTCCCTCCACGTCGCCGCAGATATGAAACCTCCTCGGCGAATCAGGGCTGGCACCATCGTTCTTTCCGCTGTAGACGACTAGTCACCCTGCAATCGGTTTCCTACGCATCTGGCTTCCGACGCCACTCTCGCCCTTCTCATCTGCTGCTGAATTTGACTCCCGAACCTCTGCTCCTGCCACGCATCACCTCTTCCTGGCGTTTCGCACAACCGGCACTTTCCAAAGGCCGCCCTCAGCTGGGAAAAACTTTCCGTAGCAGTCATTGATGCAGCCGGCGATTCTCAGATCCTGATCCAAAGAAACCCGGGGAGTTGAGAGGATTTCCCAGGGATTCCCCGCCCTGCACCCCGCAATCCTTGCGACATGGAGGTCATTTGCAGGCTGTCGTCCTGTCTTGCTGCCGCCCCCCAACTTTCCAAGTTCTCTCGTTCTTCTCCTTCCCGGCATACCCCGCGCTCCCCTCTTCCACCTCCCTTGCTTCGGGTGGGCCTCGTAACCCGTGCTCAAGCAGGCGGGGGCGGCGGCGGAGGCATGGGACCCCCAGCCCTCTCGGTAGCCGTGGACGTCCCGGGAACCGCCGGGGAAGCTTCCGCGAAGGAGCTTATGGAGCTCGAGTCGCAGGTCCTGGTGCAGACTTACGGGCGCGTGCCGCTGGTGATCACACGTGGCAGGGGCTCGCTTTTATACGACGCGGAGGGGAGGGAGTACGTGGACATGGCCTCGGGCATCGCGGTGAACGCTCTGGGCCACGGGGACCCCGATTGGCTGGCGGCGCTGACTCAGCAGGCCGCCGAGCTGGCGCACGTCAGCAACCTGTACTACACGCGCCCGATGATCCACCTGGCGAAGCGCCTGGTGGACTCGTCCTTCGCGGACCGCGTCTTCTTCTGCAATTCGGGGACGGAGGCCAACGAGGCCGCTATCAAATTCGCGCGCAAATTCCAGCGCGTGAAATGGGAGAAGGAGCAGGCGGAGAAGGCGGAATCTGCGACGGCAGTCGAAGAGGCAGAACCGGCCACGGAATTCGTGTCGTTTTCCAACTGCTTCCACGGCCGNCCCCCCCGCCCCCCCGCCCTCCCTTTACGGTTGGAGTTAGTGCAAGGGAAGAGTGCATTGCCGGTAGGTTGTTGTTGAAGGGACTAAGGGGACTTCGCACCTGTGCAGACTCTCTCCTTGTCTTCGATGACGTTTGCTCCTCCGTAGTGAGACTGGAGGAAGACTGCCGACTGGCTGCTTCCCAAGGCGTGGGAAGCAGCCAGTCGGTGGTGGTGGTGGTGGTGGTGGTGGTTATGGTGATAGCGGTGGAAGCGGCGGTGGCGGCAGCGGCGGCCGCGGCGGCGGTGTCGCGGTGGTGGTGGTGGTTGGGACGCGCAGGCGGCCCTAGAGCCTCTTCCAGCAATGCCATGCATGCTGGAATGAATGCAATGCCATGAGTCTGCATGCATGCACCTGTGCAATGGTGCCACGGGTGGGGCGATGCAGCTGTCATCTTCAGACGTGGCGTGGCATCATGGCACTGTGGCACTGGCGCGTATCTGGCCAACAAGATGCCGATGCGGTTGGAGATGCCAATGCTGTTGGAGATGCCCATGCGGTTGGAGATGCTGATGCAGTTGGAGATGCTGATATAGTGGTAGATGCCTCATGTTCAAACACCACACCTGCTCCTTGGGCATCTGAGTTTCCACTACAAGTCTCTGGCGCTGTGCCACAGCGTATGAACGAATGCTGCTGTTGTTGTGAAGGCGGTCTCAGAAGAGTGCAGCTTTGGACTTTTGCACCCATTGTGTTGCTACTATGTTGTGACGTTGTCTTCGTCGTCGCCTTCACCGTCGCTGCCGTGGCCGCCACCGCCGCCACCGCCGCCGTGGTCGTCCTCCTCATAGTTGTTGTCGTCGTCGTCGTCGTCGTCGTCGTCGTCGTCGTCGTCGTCGTCGTCGTCGTCGTCGTTGTCGTTGTCGTCATCGTCGCCGTCGTCGTCGTCGTCATCATCATCATCATCATCATCATCATCATCATCATCATCATCATCATCATCATCATCATCATCATCATCATCATCATCATCATCATCATCATCGTCGTCATTCTCCCTGTCATCGTCAGCGTCGTCCTTGTCCTCCTCATTGCTGTCAGCGTCTTTGCCCTCCTCATCGTCGCCATTGATGTCGTTGTCATTATCCCGTCCTTGTCCTCGTCGTCATCGTCATTGTCGTCATCCTCATCGTCACGGCAATCACCGTCCTCGTCATCGGCAGCGGCGGCGGTGGCGGCGACGATGGTGGCGACGACGGCGGCCTCGTCGTCGTCGTTGTGGTAGTCGCCGCCGCCGTCGTCATCGTCGCCGTCGTCGTCATCGTCGTCGTCATCGTTGTCGTCGTCGTTGTCGTCGTTGTCATCGTCATTCTCGTTTGTCGTTGTCGTTCTCGTAATTGTCGTCGTTGTCGTTGTCATGGTTGTCGTTGTCGTCGTCGTTGTTGTCGTCGTCGGCATCGTCGTTGTCGTTGCCGTTGTCGTGGTTGCAGCGTCGTCGTTGACATTGCCCTCGCCGCCGGCGTCGTCCTTGCTGTCGTCCTCGCCGGCGTCCTCACCGTCGTCCTCGCCGTCGTCGTCGATGTCGTCATCGTCGTCGTCAGTGTCATTGTCAATGTAGGCCTTGTTGTCTTCACCGTCGCCGTCATCGTCTTCGCCACTGCCGCTGCCACCTCCCTGTCGCCATCGTCGCTGTCGTCGTCGTCGTCGTCGTCTTCGTCGTCGTCGTCGTCGTCTTCTTCGTCGTCGTCGTCGTCGTCGTCGTCGTTGTTGTCGTCTTCTTCTTCTTTGCTGTCTCAGCCGTCACCGCCACCGCCGTTGTCGCTGCCACCTCGGCAATATTTGTGGCCATCATTATTGCCGTTTCTCTTTTTACGGTTGCCATATCATCACAGACATAGCTGCTCCCCATATCAGTAAGCCAGTGCTGCTGCATGTGATGCAGAGACGTGGCTGCTGTCGTCATCGCATCCTCTCTGTCTTCTCCTCCTCTGTCTCCTCCTTCCCTCTCCCTCCCTCCATCCCTTCCTTTCTCTTAAAACCACCTGGTCCTCCCTGACCCATCTCCCTACTGCCTGCCTCTGGTGAACATTTGTGGTTTTTTTCTCCCCTCCTGCAGGTGCAATGTGGGTTGGGGCGCACGGGTGTGCTGTGGGCGCACGAGGCGTACGGTGTCACGCCAGACATCATGACTCTGGCGAAGCCGCTTGCTGGTGAGTACCCAACCGCATGCGGTTGCAGCGTCTGAACCTCTTAGACGTTATTTCCAGCAGGTTTACAGCACATCGGGTTCCCATCGGCGCGCAGTATCGGGGTTTTGGAATTCCTCAGTTGTTTCGTCCAAGAAACTGAAGACGCGGCCAGCACCTATCAGCATGCAATTTTGGGTCGTGGCCTTCCTTGCTTTTGTTCTTTGCTGCGATGGAGTGGAGGGTTGAAGGATGAAAAGTACGCTCAAATGATGTACGCCGTGTTGCAAAGATCCTTCTTTGTGCATAAGTGGTAAGGACTGACGAGCTGTTGTGAACAGGGTTCGATTGGGGGCGCGCGGGGGGGNCATCAAGTGAGAATTCAATCACTACATACACTTAACAGAGCTGCCTTTCAACATCAGCAAGGTTGACTGTGATTGATCTTGTTTTCGGCATGGTTTTCTGTGTTCATAGTACTCGTGTGAACCCGATCTATGTCTATCACTTGGGCAGACTGCATTGCAAATGTAACAGTTGCATTGTACCACTAGTCAACACTATTAAGATGCTGCTCGCATGTTGACCCAATCATCTTCATATTGCAAGCAAGAAAAAAGAATGAATATAGTCCAAGGTACGGATTGGTGTGGAGCAAAAGGTTTCTTTTTTTCTTTCTTGTGAAATTGGTGGATGACTTGGCATCATGGACAACTTTGTAAGGCCATGACTTGAAAAGGATTATCGTAGGTCCATGGTCTCACATGTTCATTCCATAATTATATGCAACAAGAGGGATTAAATTCCTTTAAAAAACAATCTAATTGTGATAAGTTGATTTGCAAGGTCTAAGGTGAGGGGAGTGGTGGTTATGGTTGAAGAAAAACCCATCGAGTACCAGACTACTAGCCATATTCCCGAACATTTTTAGTTTGAAATTTGGCGCTCATTACATCATCTTATATCCAAGTGTCCTAGAATTTTGGAGGTAAAAACCTTAAGCTGTGGTGAAAGAGAATAGTGAAATTCATATTCAATCGTTGTTCAAGTCCGTCTGCATGAATAAGTGCAAAGCTCAAGTTTGAGCCATGAAAGAGTGGAAAGCCACCAGATCATAGCCTCCATGAATGCGTATTCCTAGCATAAAAAAGGTTGGGAAGCCTCCATATATGTCTGTAGTATATCCATTATCTATTTTTTTTGTGAATTCAGTTAACCTTGGGTAGATTACCATAGTGAAGGTAAAGAATGAACAATAAATGACTATTTTATCAGTAGCTTCACNGCTGCATTTACGGAGTAGACGAAGGGGACCTCAGGGACGCTGGCCAGTCATCGCTTCCCATGTGGGCACTGAAGGATTCCGTCTCCAACGAGTTCGGACCGGCTGGCTGCCCAAGATTGTGAGGCGCCCATGGCGTGACTGAACCACGCGGGAAGCAACTGCAGCTCCACTTACAGCTCGGGCGACGTAGGCAGGAAATGGCGAACCACGCTCGTCTGTTCATAGCATCGGCGTGATCCGCTTCAGGCAACCCACCGCTGGTTGCGTTGCCGGCTTAGATTTGCACCCGGCCTCCTCGGGCTTTCAAGCTCGCGTGTGTCTGAGATTCCCAGACACGGGCTCGAATCTGAAGTCGGAA
>SZWC01017619.1:40165-53423 GCA_023375785.1 Penium margaritaceum | reverse complement strand
CTACATGCACGACTCAACAGCTCCATGTGGAGCAAAGTGTAAGGAGTGCTTGGAATCTGCAACAACATGCACGACTCATCGGTTGGATCCACAGCCAAGTTCCTGCCATTCAGGAAGTTTCCTTTAGGAGGAAGCTTCGTGCCATTGAATAGGAAGATTCCTTGAGGAGTAAGCTATGACATTACAATAGGAAGCTTCCTCTTGACACACAGAACCTAGTCAACTTGCGAAGATCCTAGTATAAAAGCAGACTAGACTCATTTAATCAAGTAACTCAAACACAACTTCAGTAGCAATTCCATCAACTCTACTAGTTTCACATGCAGTCCTCCTTCGCCACAAATGCCTCTTAAGAAGACTCTATAGTCGCTCTCTCATCTGAAGACACATGACAGCCTAGCAGCCTTCTGCCAGCCCGTGTTGGTGGACGTTCATGACTACATGAATGGTTGACTACCTACAAATGGTGGCAAGACTAGGCCCGAGATTGGATAGGAACCTTGATTTGGCTGCCTCTCTATTTGTTTCTCATTTATGAGCCAGGAGTTATGTTTATGCGTTGAGCCTAGATTTAGTGTGTGGCATCAACTTTGCATGTGCAATGTTGATCGAGTCTAAAAGGACTTTGTTACAGTTCCTGTATATTCATGCAAAAAGCCTCGCAGCACTCTGTCAGCTTGGGTAAGAGGGCCAGAAATCCTCTGACGACCTTGTGTTTCTTGCAGTGGTTGTCAGCGTGAAGAGGACGCTGCCTTGAAAACCTTGATGCCATTTCACTTGAGAGTATAGTGATTGTTCTCAAACCCTTGCAAGGACAGCCTTGAGTGCCTAGTAAGGTGTTGCACTCTTGGATGGGGCAAGTTGTTACGGAGAATTAAGCTGAGCCGTGTTTTGTCTCTGATTCCCCGTACCATACTTGTACTTGATATTCTTTTCAAGTACAGGTTTGATTACATTCTTCCACTTCTTCACATTGGAGTAGAGGTTTTCCATGCTTGGAATAGAGATCTTACACCAAAGGAAGGCCCCCTTACTACATCAGAGCACACATTGACTTTGTTACTACAAGCTCCTGAAACCGCAACAAGAATGACGCATAACTGTTGTCAGCGTATCGTACAAGGGTTGCTTTTAGTGATTGCTAATAGTGGTCAAACTTGGGTATGAGTTACTCATCGTGAATGTTGTCAAGAACGATACATGGTTAATATATATATATACTTGAGTTTCCCATGTTTTTTATGTTATTTGTTATGTTTGACACTTGATGTGCGATGTCAAGAGTAAAGTGCGTGGTCTTGGCATCTAGTTCCTTCATGAGTAAATGTTTGTATCCAACCTTGTAACTTGGATCTGGTGGGTATCTCATCCAAATTTCCACGTGAGATTCTTCCACACTTGCATCATCAAGTCTCCTCCCATAATAAGGAAAAAATGATTTTTGAATGACTTTTTTGAAAACGTTCAAACTATCAATAACACCTTTCAATTGGAAGTGAAGTGACAAGTTGACGTTCAACATCTCATAACCTTGCTTCATAAGGTGATTGGAGGGTTTGTGTTGATTCACACCTACTCAAATGAATTTTAAGGATAACATTCTCTCCTTTGTAAAAATAACACTAGTGTCACTGGATATTAGAAGAGCCTTCTACTTGAATAATTTTTAAGGTGATTAATTATTCAATTTGTGCAAGAAATTTGTTAATCGTGCGACATTATAGTACTGGGCATTTGGAGAAGGTTACCATGATTATTTGCATCTGATACGCTCAATTAGAATTTTTGAAAATGTTTAGTGAAGGAATGAATAGAAATTGGAAAGGATAGACTTCATGTGAGACTAATTTGCATGATTGAAGTGAGATATTGTTTTGTGAGGAATTGAGAAATATGGCTCAAAGCTTTTTGCATTTTTTAAAGAAGGTCACTTGAAACTGAATTTATTTCTATGAAAAATCAATCTCTATATGAATGAGTAGTTCATCAAGATGCGAAAGTTTGTGCCTTGATGCACTTGGTGTAGTTAAAAAGGAAACATGTAATGACAACCATGTGGCTCTATAATGGTGTTTAGCATAACACAACATCTTCTTCTCCCTTGGATGGAGTAAGGGAAGTTGTTGATGAGGAGTTACTGAGCATTGAAGAAAACCATAAAATCTTTGACATCAAAGGAATGAATTCCATATATAACTAGGTCACTTTTTCATCACGTGTCATAGAGGTGGGGATTTTTAAGGGGAGAAATTGCTACCAAATTTGGATAATATAGGTCAATTATTCATTTGAAAGGAAAGACTATGATTTAAAAAATGCAAGGAACGAGCATGATTGATTCATTTTCATCGCTTGAACCTGCTTGTGTTTCCACTTAGATGGAGAGGTTGTCACTTTGAGCTTGGTTATGAGGAGCTACAAGGTTGGTCTGAAGGAAATATGGGGATGTTCTACATATACAAAATCTTTAGTGTTCTCTTATTTTTTTAAGAAATATCATTTTATTGAGTTAAGGGTGGTTCTTTTCTTATTATGATTTCAAATAAAAATATTTATTAGGTACATGATGTTGGGACTTATGTTGTTATTGCTGTGTGCTTCATAAATTATCAAAGGAATAAGATTTATGAGTTGGAGTATGATGGAAACGTTCTCTTTTTTTTGTGAATCGATGTGAGGAGAGGAAGAAGAAGAACATGTCGGATTGCACTCTCATCATGTGATATTTAAGAGGATCCACATCTACTAAACAAAATTGGTTTTTCATAGGTGATTTCAAAAGGGATACACTAGATCTGATAGTTTAGTTGATATTTTCTCACTTTTGTGTCCTTCCTAGAAGAACCACCATGGTTGGGATTGATCAGTGCGTGGTTAAACAAGTGGGATAAATGTATTTAATTCTACATCTCATCTTTGTCAAGGTAGTGAATATGAAGAGCGGTTTGATTTTTAAATTGTTGAAGTGGTGATGAATGTGTGTGAACGTAGACTTTTTATTAAAAAAAATTATTCACTTTTTTCAAAATTTTTAGGATAGGCTTTTGACGTGGCTTCTCTTTTAGGATTAGAAAGATAGTTGTGTCATGGTCAGGCTTTTAAAATTGCCAGATTATTTTGGCAAAGTATTCCATAGCACAGAAAGAGGTTTAGGGAAGGTAAACAAGTGGGCTAGCGGTTGCCTTGCTGTTTGTTTTTTTCACCACCAACAGTTGAATTCGATTGCTCTTGTTTCGCCGTCGGAAGGATCGTATCGCAACCTCGATGTTCAGAACAATGGATTGCACATGAATGCGAGAGAGCGAGCATTGCTGATCACGCAGCCGGAACTATTGCGATGAGGGAAACAACAGGGGACAAGCGAAACAACGTGCCATAGGAAACGTCAGCGCAAACGTTAGCCGTCATGCACTCGCACAAGCTTCCCCGGATCGGTCCATTTTTCTTCATCCATATTCTAAGGACAAATGCTCAACGGAAACCCGCAAGAAACAGAAAGGATACTGCTGTCGGATCTTCCATCGAGATACACTAAGATAGTAGCAGCGACAGTGTAAGAAAACTTCAGGAATTCACTATTCTAATCGCAATAACGCATGCAATATCAAACTTCAGGACATTAAATGGAGAAAGGTAAAACTTCCACATGCAACTGAATTTGTTGGGCTAGAGAAAAGTAAAACTTCCGCTCACAATTGTGAAAGAAAATCCATAGTAAATAGGCGACGACCGTGCACTCCGTAGCCTTCATCACATGCACTAGATGTTTCCACTTATTGTTTGAAAGCTTCAACCACTCAATAAGTGGTTAAAACACCCTCATTATCTGCATCATGAACAACCCCATCAACATAGTTCCCATTGATTCTTACGTATGGCCATCAAAATTACAGAAAATTTTTATCCCAGAATTTTCAACTAAACAATATTCACTCATATTGTGGTCACTAACCATCAATGACGAAGAAACATCATATAAAACATAACATCCAAAAAAACAAATTCTCCTTTGTTTAAGAAGATGTAATCTACAAGATTAACTAGCTCATACCTTATGGAATGTTGACCTTCAACCCTTTTGCTATGTTTGAAGATTGGAGGTGAGAAGTCAAGGCATCAAATGGAACCAAAGGTGGAGATAACATTTCCGTCCAATTCAAAATGATTAAATCTAAAACTGTATGCTTAAATCCACGCCAAATAAATCTACAACATAAGAAGATATTGCCCGGGACTACGACATTTAACAATTAATTAAGGCACTTCTTTTCAATGATTTGAACATATTCAAGGGAAATCAACAGAAAACGTTGAAGAATAGCATACCAATAACACGTTGATGAGTAAATGTAGAGGACGGTATCTTATCAGAGCCACTCACGAACAACCTTTCAATGAAATGGTTGATTCAAGGTGAAATATTAAACTACGACATTAAGCAAAAGAAAGAAACATGATTCAAAAAATGAAAAAAAAACAACCTTAAGTGAATTTTATATGTGTCTAATCCAAAACAAAAGAGCATATTCCATATACATCCGGAGCATTCTAAGATAAAGTCTCAGATTAAGATAGATGGACAATATCTCATGGTTATACAAAGACAACCATGCATGTTCCTTTGTCTTGTTCAGAACTTCTCACAATCTAAGAGGCAAACATAGTGTAAAAACAAGTAAAACACATAAAGTGAAAAACTTTTACGGGTAAAAAATGATACTTTATTCATACCAACAAATACATCATTCTGAGAAACTATTTTTTATACTTTAATATACATTCAAGCAAATCAATAGCACATTCACCACACGTGAAACAATTTTTATACATTAAACTTCAGATAAAAGAGATTTCAAGTTCGTTTATTGAACTAAGATAGTTCAGATGTTGCAATGGGAAAGAGTAAACATTTCATTTCATCAAAACAAAATTTTGAGTTGTAACAACAATAACAATTCATGGAGATAAGGGCAACATAATGGATGAATCTTTGAGAAAAAAAACTCTAACAAAAATCTATACAATAACTTTGAATTTATGTAGAAATTTAAGATTTCGGTGATCATATAGATAAGATTCCTGGTAAGAAGACAACTATGAAACAGGAAAAACTTCACATGGATGAAAAGACTGATAATAAGAAGAACAATAAAGGTCAAACCGAATTCATAATTAATCATCATTGTTAACCTATTTCTAACCGGAAATTATTTTTCTCCTCATTTATCTCATGCCTACATCTTTTGACATACATTTCACAATGTTGACTAAATTAATACAAGTAACATTGTTTTTCAGCTAATGAATTGAAAGTAATTTCTAGACTTTTCCTTGAAAACCATGTTACAAATTCCGATCATAGTTATTCTTATATCACCAAATGTACATTCATAAACCTTCATAAATTGAATACCCATTGATCTTTATTCATCTTTCACTAATCAATTTCATTATGAGTTCATACATAAAGTAAATGATAAAATAATGCATCTTTCCAATCGAATCAATCAAAAAATTCACATTTAACACTGAAATTAGGGATATTTTTCACATTTTAATTTTCTGATATCNCACAATGTTGACTAAATTAATACAAGTAACATTGTTTTTCAGCTAATGAATTGAAAGTAATTTCTAGACTTTTCCTTGAAAACCATGTTACAAATTCCGATCATAGTTATTCTTATATCACCAAATGTACATTCATAAACCTTCATAAATTGAATACCTATTGATCTTTATTCATCTTTCACTAATCAATTTCATTATGAGTTCATACATAAAGTAAACGATAAAATAATGCATCTTTCCAATCGAATCAATCAAAAAATTCACATTTAACACTGAAATTAGGGATATTTTTCACATTTTAATTTTCTGATATCAATTGGGACAGTCAAAACCCACTCTAGAAACCTCAATACATTTAATGTAAAAAATCATTTCCCAAAAGATTCATTATCTAGGCGTATATTATCAACGCTAAAATCAAGTGGAGATACAAATTGAATACAATTCCAAAATAAAATAAAATCAATAATTATCTAACATGAAAGATAGTTTCTGATCCTCTTTGAAAGGAATCATTATCATATGGTTGAAACTTTTCCAAAAATAATTGTAAAACCAAAAAACGATCCATCTAATAGATCCTCCATGTGCCTTGAAAATCAATTATATTGGTTATACTGAACCAAGTTTATAGAATTACTTTTATGACGTCTTCAATCATCACAAGTCAGTATACATAATGTACTAGAATTTTGAACCTACAGTAATGTTTCACAAGCAATAACGATACGTTACCATTACAGGATTTCAAAACATTTTCCTATATGAATGGGTATTTAAGAAGTAAGTGAACGTATGCACTCATATACTACAGGTTACTCATATTTTTCTTGACTACATCAGGTCCAAGTTATTGCATTTTTCTTGTATGTTAGTTCCAACTCAAGGTATTTTAAGAAATTCTCATGCGTCTATGTTAATTGATTAGACATTTTATGAATGTATCACAACATATGATACAAAATCTACACAAACAAAGAAGAATACTGATACAAATTTTAACATCGTTCAAAATCACAAACTTTTTTCTTAACCCCCTTACATACCATTTTATCATGCTTTTGTTCTGTTTAATGGGATGAGAGGAAACAACCCACGGCTGAAGCCCAAACCATTTCTTCTTGTGGAAAAACACAATGTATATGGTTAGAAATCTTCTCTTCAGACAATGTGGAAAATACTTTTCCTACTCAACATTGTTTTGAAAAATTTATGAATGCATTTTGTAATAAATGAAATCATTATTGATGTCAGACATCAGCTCATCCATGTTAAAATCAGATTACAAATTGAGACCAAAACCTCCTTTTTTCCTCCACTTAAAAAAATTGGTTTACTTTATGCATTGATGAAGAAAAATTCCAAAAATGAACATCTTAACCAATGTTTATGGATTTTCTTGTCTTCTTGATCATTTTAATATGCTGAAATATTTAAGTTAATGTTTGTACAACTTGAACAGTGTACTTTAAAACTTTATTTATGCATGTATGGTCTTCCATATAAAAACAAATTGTATATATTTCATTCTAATCAATACAACACATACATAAACAATATTCACTCTTTATGACTCATTCAGATATGTTAAATGTGTTGATCTTTGTGGGTTGCACCAAGGGCTATATTTCTTGCTAAAAGGACTGTTGTGCTTGGAGAGCAACTACAAAAAGAGTGAAAAACTGGAAGACGAAGAATGTTGGGACTTAGTGACTGGAGTTGATCACAACTATACTACAAGAAACAGTGAAGCAAAAACAGCTCGACTAAAGAACAACTCTTAACACTCACGCCTAGACACAACTCTTGGCCAACAAGTAGGCAACGCCTAGCAAGCATGCTCCGACTCCCAGCTTTGCATGTGGCTGATTTCTCGTGCATACGTGCTACAATGTACTGATGTGTCATGCATGCATGCGCAGATGTAGAGCAGTCCCCACTCTCTGCCTTCAATGCTGTTGATGACTCGCGCTAATGTAGGAGCCTCTGCAAGGCGGTCCACACTCACGCAAGTGAATAGACAAATCCTCTTATGGTACGGCGGTTTGACTTTGAACCGCCAAAATTTGCATTGACAAAACAGTTCAGATCCAAGTCGTTTCGACAAGCTAAAGACAAACACTATGACATCTGTGAGCTGGAATTACTCGATTGACGATCCAACTCCTTACAAGCCCTTTCACTGCACATCTCACTACCACATGCCAAGTTGCTCAATGCAAACTACAAATCTGGTTGAGTGAAGCTTTTAGCATGCATAAGAGAACAGACATTGCTCTGATAGTCACTCTTACTTCTCCCCCTTCGTCCTTGATGGATCAACGTCTAGAGAGTCACAATGCGTCAATCAAGGACGTCAAATCGTTCTATGAATTTGGCTACATTATATTGCTAAGGCAGCTTGACCGTGCGTTTGGAGCGGTTGCATTTAATGTTCATGCCAATTTTGTCCTCAAAGATCGGCATCAAGGTCACATTCACCTCTTGTGCAATTCCACAAGCAATTACATGGATGGATTTTGGCAATGGGCCAATGATCAGGATGTTGTACACATAGACCAGAACGTAGCATTATGGACGCTTGTCCCTTGTTTTTCAATGTACAAACAAGCAACCCTCGTAGGCTTATGGATGGAAGTTCAAAGACCGCAGTAGACTTTGCAGCTTGCGATACCAAAGAAGAGGACTCTGCTACAACTTGTACAAGCTCTTAACAAACTTTCACACTCTTTAAATGCCATCATCATATCCTTACAACTGCTTCATGTTAAGAGTAATGTCCATTTCTCCATGTGGAAAGGCATTTTTGACTTCTGGCTGTTGCACCTTCTAGTATTTGAATGATGCTATGGCAAGAATGATACTTGCTTTTGTATAACGGCTGACAAGTGTGTAGGTTTTGAAGATATCCTTGCCTTCCACATGTGATAACCTCTCTGCAACAAGTTGTGCCTTGAATTTGTCCACACTACCATATGCCTTTGTTTTCACCCTAGACACCCACTTCACACAAATTAGCCTTGAGCCGGATGGTAGCCCTCTTAGCTCCCAAGTTCCTTGCTCACGTTACTTTCCATTATGTTGCAATATTGCGTGCCAATGCTTTTTTAAGTGACTTCGGCTCAGGTGGTAGTGTAGATCAGGTCTTGGAATGAAGAGCTCTCAAATGCATTGTTGTGAAGACGGCATGTAATTCATCATTCTTAGCATACACCGTGCATGTTGTAATCACCATGTTGCGTTTTGCTTCATCCACCTTGTGTTCTTCTTCCATCTACTCTTGAAGGAGGCGCGTGAAGTGCCGGCGTTTGATAATGTCTTCATGCTTCTTGAGCCTCGTCACTTGTAGTCCATCCAACATCTCCACATGAAAGCGTTTTCCATAGCTTACTACGCCCGCCTTGATGAGCGTTAATGTGTTTGTTGTGGTCAACTGAGAAGGGTACACTCGCGTGCACCGACTCTTCTTCAATGTGATTAAGATCTATCGTGGTGAGTGGATCAGAGTCTGCTGCTTCGACTTGGATTGACTCCACAAATGAGTTGTACAATGATTTAAGGAGGTCTCAAGCGGTCTTGCGCTTGGCTTCCCACCCTTGATGTGTCAAAGGCTCAAAGAAAATAGTATCACGACTTGGGTATCGATGTCATTGAACAACCAACTATTCATGGAGGAATTTGTCTGACAAACATGACCAATGTGTGAAGCATGCTTTATTCTCGCATGCAAATATTCCATACTTCAAATGTTGTCATGTCTCGTAAAGCCATGTACCGCACATGATTTTGCACCCAAATTGCTTGCCTAAAAGCATACAGCCACCAGGAGTTTTCCTGCTATGCTCCTAGTAGAATGAATTTATAAGTCTTCTAAACAGTGTGATTTTCCCTTTCTACAAAACCATTCTGCTATAGGGAATGTACTACACAGAACTGCTACACAATTCCCATATATTCAAGCTAGAAAATGAGCTTTGTGTTGCTGTACGTGCAAAAACTGTCCAAGCGTAAGACTTCTACCTTCTTGTTGCATTACCTTTGTGCCATTACCTACCATTTGAAGTAGTAGGTTGGCACTTCATTTCTCATTTGAAGAGGGTATCTCCTAGAAAATGTGTCGCATCATCCAAAAACATGAGTATGTAATATTGTCCACCATGGACTATTGTAGGGGGAAGTAGTCCGACGATGTGGAGATGAATAAGTCTCAGCTTTTGATTGATGTCGCACATGCTCGCAGAAGGTAAAATTTTTTGTGGCAACTTGGAAAGATGGTAGTTCTTACAAGGTTCAATCGTGCCTTGGCCTTGTTTCTTGATATCAAGAGCGTTAACATGGCCCTCCTTCACCAAGGATTCTACCAACTGATGGCTGATGTGGCCAAGCATCTTATGCCACACTACTACATGTGCACGTGCTAGTTGGTGTACAACATGCTACAACAAATGGGGAATCCATCTCATCTAGAGCTAGTGCGCTTAAGTCCACTTCCAAGCATGAGGAAGGAGCTCACCTTTTGCAGAGGTTTTTCCTTCATAGCTTTTGAGGGTGGCATGTTTGCGGTTACTGAAGACGCAAGCTCCTCTCTTCATGAGGTCACTGAGGGAGAGGAGGTTAACGATAATCTCAGGTATGTGAAGGACATTCCCAAACTTGACCATTGCTCTATCGTACCCTATCACAGTCATCATGCCCTTGTTAATCACAAGCACCTGCTTGTTTTTTCTTTTTGTCACATAGCTCTTGTCAGAAGGCTTGTATTGAGTATCTTATTTGTGGTACGTGATGTGCGAGATACACCCGTTATCAAAGTACCAACCATACGGCGAGCGAACAAACCTATCGCTCAGACTTTCTGATATCTTGAACACAGATGTAGTGTAGTCAAAGAGCTGCCCTTTGCCTTCTTCTTTTGCCTTCTTATTAGAATCTTAATTGCCCTTTTTGTTTTTTTCTTCTCTCTCTTTCTTCTCTCCGCCTCACTTCTTTCTCTAAGTGTTTCTGCATCATTCCTTTCCTATCACAACCTCTTGGAGTAGTCTTTCTTCACGTGCCTTTTATTTTTACAATATTGGCACGTGATATCAGGACATGATCTGATCAGTAGGCTTATGGCACTACGTGTGATTGCCTTTATGAGGGAGCATGTAGACTAAAGAGAGCATGGTGACTTCATCGCTACATGGATGTTTGATAGGGTTTGAAAAGCACTCTTCTCTCCATCATTCGTGTAAGCTACACTACAAACAATTCATGTTCTTTTGCTTATATGTTGGTGGTCTTGCTGCTCTCTCAATATCATTTTGCAGACATATGCCTTTGTCAATTCTGCTTCACGCTTGAACTTGAGAACCTTCTTCACGCCATCCCAATCTCCAGTGAGGTCGTTGATTAGGGAGGTCACAAAGATTGGCTCAGAGATGGGTGTGTCTATGGTGGCAAGTTGGTTATGAAGCGATTTTGCCTTGTTGATGTAGCTCTTAATGTCACTGAAGCCTTTGAGGCTTCAGTGACATTATGTCAGGCAACTCCACTTGAAAGTGGAGTTGCCTGACATGTAGGTCCGTAGCAAATAGGACCATGCATGGTTTAGTGGCTCGTCTGTAGCCTCATACATGGAAATGGATTGCTGAATATCAACAGTCAACTAGTTGTCAAGCACCATATATGCACCATGGGTGATGTAGTTAAACTTTGACACGATGTGTGTTGGACATCCTAGGGGAGGAGAAATGTTTTACCTAGTGTTGAACTTTGAGATGTTGTGAATCTAGACCACATGATTAAAGTTTAAGGTCAAGTGCACGAAGTTGTTTTCATCAAACTGATCAATCTTGATCTTGTGGAGATGGATAAAGGATGCGATTCCTTGCACAATGTCCTCCAACCCCTCATACCCAACTGTTTGTGTTGGAGATGTTTGGTTAGTTTTGTGACACTACTACACTTGTAAACATGGTTTTTTCATGTGTTTTTGAGGTGTTCGTTCTTGAGGTGATGGATGAAATGGTGCCATCGTGGGCATGCCTAATGGAACCTATGATTATTGGGTTGGAAACAACGGCTATATTCCTACTTGGGCTAATACTATTGGGGTCACTTGTGGAGGAATGACATGCTATTGCATGACTGGTGGAGCACTTGGCTAAGGTAGATGTGCTGATGATGCTTTTGAACCTTGCTTGTCATGATACAACTACTTCTACTACAAATAATATTTTTTAAGATAGAATAGTTGCTATATCATCTAGTTTAGCTGTTGTAGCCATGCTATTTTCTATCTAAGCTGATTCAAGTCTGCATCACGTTTGAGCTGCTCCTGTTGGCTCATGTAGTTATCGCCTCAATGCCATGGTCTATTACTCCAGAGCTTGGCATGTAGCCGCTTCTTGCTGCGCCATGCGCTTTGCTTCATTCGCTAAGTGTTGTGCTTCTTCTACCTTACATACTGCTTGCTCTGCCATTAAGGGTGTAATATGTACACATATAGTGAAGGTAAAACTAAAACAAAACCAATCCAATACACACTTCTTTCTTTGAAGCACTCTTTGAAAGTCACCTAACTGATGGAACCATAATGCTCCTCTTATCGTTCCCTTTTTCTTTTTGTACTCTTCTTTACCTTTGCACATGGGATATCTTCATGTAGTTAAAAAGGTTTTGTATGGATAATCTCTATTTCAATTGTGAATCCACATAAGAAAAACAATTCTAAAAAAACTCTTTAAAAATAGTTGTGATTATCACCTTATTCCTTTCAAGTTTTTCATTTAGTATTATCCTTGAATTTCACATCACCTTGGTCCTTCTATTCCTCCTTCAATGAGACCCCTCTTGAGCGTAAAGATTTTTTGTTTCATTCTCACAGCTTTTTTCTGGTTCTCAATCTTTATATACATTCATTTTTCCTATTTACTTCTTTTTGAATAATTTCCTCTACTTGTATGACACTCTCCCCCTCCCTCTCTCTCTCCCTCTCTCCTCTCTCTCTCTATCTCTATCAACCTCTCTCTCTCACAGTCTATCAATCTCTCTCTCTCTCTCTATCTCTCTCTCTCTATCTCTCTCTCCCTCTCTCTCTATCTTGCTCTCTCTCTCTCTCCCCCCCTCTCCCTTTATCTATCTCTCACTTTGTCTCTCTTTTTCTGTCTCTCTCTCTATCTCTCTCTCTCTCCCTCTCTCTCTATCTCTCTCTCTCTCTCCCTCTCTATCTCTCTCTCTCTCTCTTTCTCTCTCTCTATGCCTTGTTATGTCTTTGTACCTCACTCTATACCTCTCAATCCCTCTCTTTCAGTTCTCATCCCCTCCATGCTCTATCTTCCAATCTTTCTCTTTTCATTTGTCTGTCTTTTTCACATCTTGAGTCTTTTCTCTTTCTCTAATCTCACCTGTTCTCTCTCTCTCTCTTTCTCTCTTTGGGTGAGTGTGTGTGTGTGTGTTTGTGTGTATACATATCTCTCTACAACCTACTTCCCCTCTCACTGCCCCTCTCCCCCCCCTCTTACCATAGTTCTATCTCTAACTCTCTCTCTCTTTCTCTCTCTCCCTCCCTCTCTATCTCTCTCTCTCTCTCCTTCTCTCTCTCTCTATACATATATATATACATATACATATATCGCAACCTCTCCCTCTTTCAGCCCCGCACTCACACCCTCTCTCTCTCTCTCTCTCTCTCTCTCTCTCTATA
>SZWC01017619.1:0-11179 GCA_023375785.1 Penium margaritaceum | reverse complement strand
TTTCGATTTGCCCTCCTTGTTCCATCCTCCCGTTCCCCCTCTTTTCCTCTCGCATCCTCTCCTTTACCCCTCCCTCTTCTCTCTCCTTTCCTCCGTTCTCTTTTCTCGTTCTTCTACCTTCTCCTGCCTCGTGTCTCTGTTATCTCCCCTCCTTTTCTCCCTTGTGGTTCCCGTTCGCGCGTTGTTCCTCTGCCATCTCATGTGTCGCTTCCTGGCCCTCCCCCTCTTCTCTGTGGTTCGCGTGTCTTGCCGGCCCCTCGGTGGCCTCGACCTTTCTCCCTTTTTTCCCCTTCTTCCCTCGTTTTGTTTCTCCCTCCTTCCATCCTCCTCTAAAGAACATCCCTAAACACACACTATCCACTATGGCTCTTCACTCCTCTTCCCCCCTCACTGCTCGGTCTTCGTGTAGCCGCCTGTTCCTTTCCTCTCTTGCTCCGCCTCTAGTATCGTGTAGTGCCATGCCTGAGCTCGGTCTCGCTGGTGCTCTGGCAGCTGCGGCGGCTGCCAGAGCCGCTCGCGCTGAAGCACAGTTCGTTGATGCCTCCTCCCGTGCTCCCAGTCCCGCTGCATCCGATGGTTCCGGTCTTGACGACGATTCCTCCACCCTCTCTCCTCGTTCCGCTGCGGCCACCGCTGTCACTTCTGCCCTCGTCGCTCTTTGCGCTCCTCTCCCTCCACCCCCTCCCACACAGCCCGCCCCTCCTCGCGATCCCCACGCGCTCCTCTCGACAGCCATTGTTGATGCCCTCGCGGCTCGTCGTGTTCTTGACCAGTCCATCGCCCCGCCTCCCCTCGGTGGTCCTGCGGTCCACCCTCCCCACGCCGGCATCGCTCGCGGACATGGATGGCTGGGCGGCGCCGACGCTCCGGGCCGCGCGGTTGCTCCCGGGAGTGGTGGGGTTCCTGCGGGCGGTGCCTCTGCTGGTGTCCTTCGTACCGTGGCTGGTGCGGGTGGTGGTGCGGCGGCTGGAAACAGCGGTGGTGGTCTCCCTGCTGGTCTCGGTGGCGCCGCTGTCGCTGCTGGAGGCTCCGGTGCGGCAGGTGGTGCAGTTGTCCCCGGCGTCGGTGGGGGAGCTGCTGTCGTCGGTGCTGGTGCTGCGGCTAGAGGTGCTGCTGTCGTTGGAGGTGCAGCTCCCGCCAGAGGTGCTGCTCCCGCTGGCGGTGCTGCTGTCGCTGGAGGTGCTCCTCCCGGGGACCCTCATGCTGCGCTCGCTCGCACTGAGGCTCGCCTCGACGCTATGACCTTGGCCGTCGCTCAGCTGCTCAGCCATGGCCTCTGCCCTGCCGTCTCGCCGATGACCCTCACCCCCGCTCCGAGCCACGCTACTGGCACACCCTTCAGCGAGTGGTCTACTCGTTTTGTCTCGTGGGCGCACATGCATGATCTGTGGGAGCACTACGATCCAGCTCCTACCGTTCCCATCACACACCCTGACCGTGCTCCCCTCGCCTTTTACCTTCTTTACTCCGCCGCCCCCACCGTAGCCCTCCGCCAGCTTGATCGCTTCGCCCCGACCACCACCCTCCCCGCTCGGCCTCGTGAGGCGTGGGCTGCACTTCTAGCTTTGTACTCTTCGGACTCCTTTCGCTCCGCTACCTCTCTCCTCTCCGACCTTCGGGCTCTTCATCGCCGTCCTGGCGAGTCTTTGGGTGCCTATCTCGGCCGTGCAGAGCTCCTACAGAGCGAGCTTCTCGTTGCAGGCGCCTCTTTGACTGATCAGGCCTTCGTCACATCCGTTGTCGCTGGCCTCGGTCCTGCTTTCTCTGGTGCCCTCACTTCCTTCCCCCTCGCTCTCACTCTTCAGGTCGCATACCAGACCCGTGGAGCCGTTTGGCCTGTCTTGCTACACGGGCTCCGCTCTTTTCAGGCGGTCTCACAGCCTGTTGTTCCTTCCCCTGAGCCTCTCCTGCGTGATGCTCTGCCTGGTCTCCTCCCTGCTCCGGCCGCACATGCACTTGCCGTTCGTGCTCCACCAGGCGGTGGCGGTGCTCGTCAGCCCACATGCTGGAACTGTGATATCGTGGGTCATCGTCATGATATGTGTCCATTTCCTCCAGTCCCTGATCTTCGTGAGCGCATTGCGCGTCAGCGTGCTCTCCTTCGTGGTCGTGCTTATGGCGGTCCTCCCCCAGCTGCAGCTCTTGCCATGCCTCCCCTGCTTGTCCCTGTTTGTCCTCCACTAGAGCCCGAGGCACCCCCTCCACTTACGGAGGATGCGATCATCGCTCTCATTCGTCGCGTGTTCGCTGAGGGTTTGCTCGGCGGCCCTCCGCCTGCTGGTACATCTCTCGTGTTTGATCTCCTTGCTTCCCCCTCCCCTTGTTCCAATCCCAGTTCTCACTTGGCTGATGATAGTCTACCTTCCACCTCTCCCCGCACGACTGCATTCTGTCTCCTCTCCGGCACTGAGTGTGTCGTAGCTCCGTCCTGGGTGGTCGATGGTGCCGCGACCGATCACATGTGTCCCGTTGGCGCGCTGTTTACAGAGTTCAGTCCGGTCTCCACGATCACGTCGGTGTACACAGGGGATGGGGCCCCCTTGCCCGTGCTCGGTGTTGGCACGATTTGCCTTACCTCTTCGGTCGGCTCCCTCACGCTGACCTCTGTTCTCTACGTCCCCGCTCTTGATTTTTCTCTTCTCTCTGTGCCGACCCTCGACGTGTCCGGGTTTTCCACTACTTACGCCCTCGGCCTCGTCGCTGTCACTGATCGCGCTAGTGGCCGCGTCGTCCTCCGTGGCCGCCGACCTCCCGGTGAGGGCCTGTACCAGGTTCTTGGACCGCATTCCGTCTCTGCCCCCGCGGCGGACGCCGTTGCCCTCGTCGCCCTCTCTCGCTCCGCTCACTCTCACCTTCTTCATCATCGTCTTTGCCATCTTCCCTCCCCTGCCGTGGCCTCCCTTCTCCGCACACTTCACGCTGACGGCCTCTCCGACCCCTCCTTCCGCGCCCCATGCACTGCCGATTGCACCTTTTGTGCTATCGGCAAGCTGCATCGTCTTCCCTTTCCGTCCTCCCCCTCTCGCGCGTCTGCCCCTCTGGAGCTCGTGCACGCTGACATCCTTGGTCCGCTCCAGGATGAGTCTCTCGCTGAGCATGCCACGTATGTTCTCAGCTTGATTGACGATTATTCTCGTTACACATGGGTCTTTTTTCTCCGAGCAAAGAGCGATGTTGCTCAGACCATCCAGTCATGGTATGCGTCTGCGCAGTGGCAGAGTCATCACCAGTTGATGCGTTTTCGGTCTGACCGCGGCGGCGAGTTTCTTGGCGCCACGGCATCATTCTTCGATCGGGAGGGTGTAGTTCATGAGCTCTCTGCTCCCTATTCTCCACAACAGAATGGGGTCACCGAGCGCTGGAAGCGCACGCTCATTGAGGGCGTCCGTACGATGATGGCTGAGGCTGGTTTTCTTGATCGCGGCCGTAGCTTCTGGTCTGAGGCGGCTCGGTATCGTACATGGGTTTGGAACCGTATCCCTCATGGTCCCCTTCCTCCCGACACCNGGTCGACGTGCAGACCTCAGTCAGGCCGTGGTTTGGGGGACCATGGCCACTGTTTACCTGGTTCCTATTTCTCGACCCGGCAAGCTTGATCCACCTGGTCGTCTCTGTGTCTCCCTTGGGGTTGCCCCTCACTCTCGGGCCCACCGGTTTTGGGACCCCATCGCTCATCGCCTCATTGAGTCCTGTCATGCTCACTTCTTCGAGCAGATGACATACGGCACCTATCGCATGGACCGTTGTCTCCCCTCCCCGGCCTCTGCCACGGCCTACACCTCAGATGGCCTTGTGATCGTTGGTGCTCCCTCTCCATCCCTGCCTGCCTCTACGCCCCCCACGTCGACTCCTTTGCACCCCCCTACCACCTTCTCTCCTCCTGCGCCTCCACCACTCGTCCCATTGTCGACCTCTCACCCCCTCCCTTCTCTCTCTACCCTCTTCCAACCCTCCGTCGGTACCTTACCACCCCGTCCTCGTGCTCCTTCCTCTCTCCCCATGCCTCCTATGGGTGGATCCCTTCCTGTGTCTCTCTCCCCCCCTCCCCCTGCTCCATCGTTTCCTACACTACCACTCGTTCTACCAGCCTCGTCACTGCCTGCTCCTCTCGCGCCCCCCTTCCCCCCCCCTCCCCTGCCTTCCTCTCACCGCCGAGGCGGTCCCCCGCCTACCTCTCCTCTCCCGCCGCTTTTGCCGTCTCCTACGCCATCCCCGACCTTCCCCCCAGGCTTTCCCTCCTCCCCTCCCAAGGTTCCCCCTCCCCTGACCACGGCCCAGGCCCTTGGCTCCCCTCGTCTGCTCACCACTCCCACCTGCGTCGACCCTATCCTCCTCTCTATGGAGGACGTCCCTGAGGACGCACCTCCACGCGCATCCTCTCCTGTTGGCCTAGCGGGTGACCCTGTCCTTGTCGCTATTTCGCCATTCCCCCCGTCTTCGCCCACCTCCCCCCCGATTGCACCACCCGTCTCCACCGCCGTCGTTCTCCCTCTTGTCGATGTCCTCTCCCAGGAGACTCTTCCTCCCCTCCCCTTCCCCTCCTGGTCCGCCTCGTCACCTGCTCTTCTCCCTTCTCCACCTCCTTCGGCGGTGTCCCCCAGCCCTCCTCTCTTGAGTCCGGACTCCCTTCTCGGTGTTCCTCCTCGGCCGCACTCGTGGATGCGGACTCATGCTGCCTGGGTTCGTCCTCCCGTCCTACCGACTCCCTCCCTGCCATCTCCCCGCGCACCCCTTCCTGGCCCGCACCTTTCTGTTTCTTTGCTTTCTTGCCCCGTCTTGGACACTCCTCCGCCCTCCTCTCCCGTCTCGTCTCGCACTCGCTCTCGCACCGCTCGTGCTCTCACCTGCACCTCACACCATATCTCCGCCGCTCCTCCGTCCCCTCCTTCCTCTCCGCCTGTCCCTTCGCCGCCTTTACCCCCTCCCCTCTCTTCTTCACTTCCCCTCTCTCCGGAGACCTCTCCCTTCCCCCTTCCCTCCTCACAGCGGTCCTCCCCTGTCGTTGCCACCCCTGCGTCCCGCCCTCTCCTACCCTACACCTTCCATCCGTGCCATCCTCATGGTCACCACTTCTTCCATCGTGAGTTCTGCCACGCCCTTGATGTGTGCACAGACCATTGTTTCGTCAGCGCACCGGCATCTGCTGCACGTGCATTTGCAGTCACGTCGGCCCCACCCGCTTCTCCCCTCCCCTCTCTGGATGAGTCCGACCCACCCACCCTTGCCGACGCTCTTGCTCGCCCTGACGCTGCTGCTTGGCACGCGGCCTGCATCGCAGAGCTTTCCGCTCTGGCTGAGCACGGTGTGCTCGAACTCGCTGACCTTCCTCCCGGTCACACAACGATCAAGGCCAAGTGGGTCCTGTGCAAGAAGTTCACCGCCTCTGGTGCCCTTGATCGGTACAAAGCTCGCCTCACAGCAAAAGGCTACTCTCAGGTCCCCGGTGTCGACTTCACCGACACGTATGCCCCCGTCGGTCGTTTCACGACGAGTCGTGTCGTCATCTGCCTCACAGCTCACTTTCAGTGGGAGCTCCACCAGATGGACGTGAACAACGCCTTCCTCCACGGTCATCTTGAGGAAGAGTTGTACATGGTCCAGCCCCCTGGTTTCTCTGATGGCACCGGTCACGTCTGCCGTCTCCGTCGTGCGCTCTACGGCCTTCGCCAGTCTCCTCGTTGTTGGAACGAGGAACTCTCGTCCACCCTTGTCCGTGGTGGTTTCCGCCCCAGTCAGTCCGACCCCTCCCTGTTTGTCGGGGGCACGGCACTTGTGCCCGCCTTCATTCTTGTGTATGTCGACGACCTTCTCATCACCTCTCCTTCATCCTCTGCGATCTCCGCGGCCAAGGGTCTTCTCTCCTCGGCATATCGCATGAAGGACCTCGGTCTCGCAACCATGTTCTTGGGCATGCAGATTGAGCTTCTCCCCGGCTGCCTGTTGGTCCATCAAGAGCGCTATGTCCAGACCCTCGCCGACCGCTTCTCTTCCGTTGTTGACCTCTCCCGTCCTCTCTCTGCTACCTCCTCGCCCATGCCACCAGGCACCCAGCTCGCTCTCCGTGTAGCCCATGACACCAAGTCTGGTGCCCTGGAGTCCGCCGTCATGTTCCAGGCCATCATTGGTGCCCTCACCTATCTGGCTGGCACCACTCGCCTGGACATTGCTTGTGCGGTGAATGTCCTCGCTCAGTACGCCCGCGAGCCTCGCACGGCTCACCTACAGGCAGCCGCGTACGTCCTCCGCTATGTCCTTGGCTCTGCCAGGGCTGGTCTTGTCTTCCAGGCCGGGTCCGGTGTGCCGCTCTTGGAGGGTTACGCTGACAGTGACTACGCTCGCGACTCCAACGCTCGCAGCCGCAGTGGCTTCGTCTTTCTTTTGGGCTCTGCTGCTGTCTCATGGCGTAGTGGGAAACAGGGATGCGTGGCTCGCAGCACTGGGGAGGCTGAGTACATGGCTCTGGGCGGTGCTGCCGCCGAGGCCGTGTGGCTCCGTCGCCTTCTCGACGAACACCACCTTCCCATCCCGGCTGTGTCCCTCCACACGGACAGTGAGAGCAGGCTGGATATTGCCCGGAATGCTGGTGCCCTTCATCGCCGCACCAAACACATCAATGTTGAACACCACTACGTGCGCGATGTTGTTAAGACAGGCAATGTCTCTCTCCGGTTCATCTCTGCTTCGCACCAGCTCGCAGACTTTCTCACAAAGGCTCTACACCAGCCTGCCTTCGCCGCGAGTATTGCTGCGGTCGGCCTCTGTACCCTTCCCCCGATGGACTGATGTCCCTCCTTCCTTTCCTGTTCTCTCTGCTTGCATCCCTTGGTCCTCCGCTTGATGACCACTTGCATGTCCCACCCGCATTCGTGCACTCGATACAGGTCTTCTTCACTCCATGTGTCCATCCCCTACAGGATCTTTGTACTCGCCGTCCCTCGTCGCCGAGCTTGTGTTTTCCTGCCTCTTTCCTCCCGTTCTTCCCCCTCCCGCGCCGTGTCTGCGTGCCTCTGGACGTTGATGTGCAGGTCCTTGACCACGCGGCCCTGTCCCCGGCGGCGTGCCATTCCGCACGCGCTCCTCCGGTGTGACAGTGTCGTTTGGCTTGACGCCTCGGGTGGGGTGCGTCTGGAGGGGCCCTTCTGGTGGTCTACCTCTGGGTGGTGTTCGCTCCCGGCGGGGCGCTCCTTGCTGGATGCCTCTGGATAGCCACTCCTGGAGGAGCGCTACTGGAGGGGCGCTACTGGAGGGGTGCTACTGGAGGGGCGCTACTGGAGGGGCGCCACTGGCGGGGTGCCACTGGAGGAGTACTTCTCGAGGGGTACTCTTAGCGGGCTCCACCTGGGTGATGCCCTCAGCTGGGTGCTGATGGATGCCTGCTCCTGGGGAGGTGCCTCTGGGTGAGGGCCTCTGGCTGGCTGTCCACCGATGGGGTGCTCCTGTCTGGGTGCTTCTCTTAGTTCCTCATGGTCCTTGCGCGCTTGTGGTGTGGTGCTCAAGCCTTTTGCTTGGGGCATCCACCCTCGCTTACGCTATCATGTTAAAGTAACAAACGTTTTCTGTCGTTTTAGGGTTAGCTAGCCTAGTTCAGTCCTTGCTTTCTGCTTACACGTGCTTCTTGCGAGACGTGCGTCCACTTACACTCGGAGTTCGTGGGACACGCTTGACGTTCGCTCAAAGCTGGGACACCTGTGTCTCGCGTGGTTCACCACATGATGTGGCGAGCCACGCGAGACCTGGGGTGCGACCCGATAGGGGTCACGCACCCAGGCCTCTCGAGCTCACTTCTCCATTCTCCAAGCCTAATTTCACTCTCAGTCAAACTCTCGATCTCCCCAAATCCTCGACTGCTCGATCCTCCCCTCACAACTCTCGAGAGCGACCCCCCTCACAACTCTCGAGAGCTCTCCCCCCTCACGGTTCTCGAGAGCTCCCCGTCTCTCACAAGACAAGCGGGACAGTTAGTCCCGCGACTAACTCCCGAGCTCTCCCACCACCCGCCTCCTCCACTCTCCTCCACCTGTCTCTCCCCGCTGACCTCATCATCATCAACAGCTATTGTTTTTAATAAATAATTTCTGTATTCATAGCTATCATCATTTACTATTGAAATTCTTTATCAAGTTGAGCATTGTTTGGTTGAGATATGTGTTCTTTATGTTCGCAAGAGTAAGAAATGCCAACATGTGCAAAGTTTCTTTTACATTACTTTGTTTATTCACTCATAATTAAATTACTTCTTGCTTCTTGTTTAAACTTATCTCTAGAAACAGTTTTTTCTGTAGCTTGATGGATACATCTTCAAGAAAACACATGCACACTATTTGCATGGTGTTCCAACACAAAGGTTTTCCCAAGTTTATCCTTCTCCATGTTTGATGTATTTTTTAATAGGAAAAAGTAATTCTCCTAAACAAATAAGAAAAGTCATGTTATGCATATGTCCGTTCAATGAAGAATAACTTCACTCAGTTTTATGAGCGTAGTCATTCTATCTTATTCATCTACACAGCACAATAGTCCAAATAGAGTTTCATTTTCATGGACCCACAATTCGAAGCAAGAAAAGGTGTTGCATATATGCTGAAAATAGAACACAAATAATTAGAAGGTGCTTTAATTCATCAACCTCTCACTTACAAGTACACAAACTAAGCATACAATAACAAGGAAATGTCCATGATGCAAGTAGAAATTTTCAACAAGTTTCACTCCCAATTTTAGTGTCCATTTGGATCATTGACAACCCATTCAAGCACAAAAGGATAGAAAGATAATGTAAAACACATGCTCACGCATCGAATTCTTTTGTTTCCCATTGATTCATTTAATTCACTACATAGTTATACCACATATATCAGACCGATTACCAATGAGCATGTAAATTTGGTAATGAATTCAACAAATGTGTAGCCTATTCATAATATACTACATTCAAAGGATATTTTTCTCTATTTCACAAATGTAACTTCCACAAAAGGCCAACAATATTCTTTTTATATCTCTCAAAACTTCAGAAGAAGTTTTAACTTGGGGATTAATTCCAAAAAATTGAAAACAAAGATGTTATGATCAACTTCTTTAATAGTTTCAAGGGAAAGCTAAAGCTGAAGTTATACTAGTATGAAAACTAGGAGGAGGAGGATGTTTCATTAGTATAAAATTGGTACTTTATGCCATGTAGTCAAATGTTTCATTGATTTGTTAAGCTTCTATTCATTTTCCTACTTCAGACAAAGCCATTATGCTTGATTTCATGTGTCAATCATTTTTCCCATCTTACAAAAACATGATAAGACTATAGTTTTTATATGATCCTGAGGCTTTGATGGAGTCAAAGAAGTTTATTGCATTCATGTGCATGATACTTAGAACACATCCATCAAAAGTACGTGACTATGTTTGAAATCTGTTGATCAGGTTCCATTGGTCTCAAGTTGTCATTGGGTTTCCAATTTCTTGGGCCAGGAGTTCAAAGCCATGCTCCCCAAAATAGATGCCACAAGGCAAATAGTTTTGTATTAGATTTGACCATAAAAGGAATGCACTACACCTTGAAACTCATAACCCACATCGAAACCATTGGTATCATTGAGTTTGCATAAAAATTAAGTTGGGAGAGTTCTTGATGTTGACAAAGAAAAAAGTTGAGATCAAGAAGTAACCACAATCCAAACAAGGTGCCCATATCAAGTGGCAACATTGGTACAACGGTCGCGTGCGCGCCAGCACTCATCGCGTGCGTACATATACCTAACGGCCGATAGCCATTGGCTTGCACTGACCTAAGATTATGATGTGGGAAATCCCATCAAGTAGCTCAACCTGCAGATTCTCATCAAGACTAAGAGCATGCTATTAGACTACTTTAACATGACACCATAAGTTACGATGTGACTTCTAGGCTCACAAGCCAACATGAGCCAATCTACTCAAAAAAATCAAGCTCAACATCATATTGTTAGCATCCAAAGTAAGTATTCAGTTTCTAAAGGACCACAACGTAGGCACAAAGGTGTGAGTAGATAGGCCAGCGAAGCTTGGTGTTGCAACTTCCACATGTAACGTTGGTGTGTGACATGAGAATCGGGTTGTTTGGGGCGATGATCAATGGCTATCAAATGCCCATTGAGAAGACCAATTAGGGCGTGAGTAGAAATTGAAGGATGCAGATGGAGCATGGAGCTTTGTAGTCAACACGTCACCAAAGATACAATGGAACCCACAAAGAGTGCAGCAGAGCGAGGGTGGCATCGCCAACAGAGGTGGGAAGCTGAGATTGTTGAGTCCACTCATGGGGCGGCAGAGCGAGGGAGTCATCACAAAATCCTATGGAGTGGACCAAGAGAGGGAGGGATGAGGGTGGAGGGTGTAAATGGAGATAGGGAGAGATGAGTGATCTGGACTAAGGGAGAGAGGGAGGAAAGGATGGAGGGCAAGAGGGAGGGGATATGGGGTGAACGCATAGAGGAGGGGAAGGATGGGAGGAAGGGAGAGAAGAAGATGGGAATAGGTGATGGGGAATGGCACGAGAAGCGAGGGAGTGGGGGTGGGTTGGAGGGGGTGGAGAGGACCAGACTAAAGGAGAGAGGGAGGAAGGGATGGAAGGCAAGAGGAAGGGGAGATGGGGTCGGGGCACAGAGAAGGGGAGGGAGGGTAGGAAGGGAAAAAGAAAGACGGGAAGCAGGGATGAGATCGAAAGAGAGAAGAAAGGGACGGTAGGACCAAGGTAGAAAGGACAAGGGGGGAGAGAGCGAGGGGGGGACGGTGGTACCGAATGATGGACGGACGGACGATCAAGAAGGAGAGCAAAGGACAAGAACGAGGGAGAAAGGAGGAGAGGGACGAAAGGAAGGATGCAAGGGAAAGGGGGAGAGGACGCAGATGGGATCAAGGGAGAGGGAAGGGGGGATGATAGTGAGGGAGAGAGGGAAGGGAAAGGCAAGAGGGGGGAGGGACAGAGGACAAAGGAATGGGCTAACTGGCACACAGACGAGGGGAAGAGCAGAGGATGGAAACAAGGGAGAGGGGACGAGAAGGACTAGAGGAAGGGAGCAAAGGAGAGGGGGAGAGGGGGAGGACAGGACAAGAGGAGAGGGAGGGGAGAATGAGAGCAAGGGAGATAAGGAGGGAGAGACGGGCGGACAGACGGCCAGACGGAACGGCAGACGAATAAAAAAAA
>SZWC01017618.1:44078-55789 GCA_023375785.1 Penium margaritaceum | reverse complement strand
GCCACTGCGTCGCATGGACTCGTTGCGGACGTGTTCGGCGACAGCCTCGTACGTCAGATCTGCCTCCTTCCAACCACCAAATACGGTGATCAAGGACCCCCAGCTTTCCGGCAGCGCCATTAGAAGGATCATGGCACGCATGTTGGAGTCGAGATTCCATTCTATTTGCTGGACCTCTTGCAGCACGTTGTCGAACGACTGCAAAAATGCGGGTATCGATTCTCCTTCCCTCATCCTCATCGACATCAACCGTTGGAAGATGAAGAGTCGGTTTACTAGGGCATTCGATTGATGCACGCGTGCGAGTTTTGCGTAGGCCTCGGCAGCCAACGTGCATCCTGTGATGTAGGAGTGTTGAGTCTCGTTGATGGACGTCACAAGAATGGCGAGAGCCATGTTGTTCTTCATCGTCCATGCTGCAAGGTCAGCCGCATGCGTCGTCACGGTCGCATCGGCTGGTGCTATCTCGGTCCCTTTTAGGATGTGGAGGTAGCCACGCACGTTCATGACAATCTCAAACTGCCATTTCCACAAGGGAAAACCTGTCCCCGTGAATTTGGACATACCCGCCTCAAGGCGGGCTGGAGTCGGATCCGCCATTTCTTGCGGTTGCTCGTCTTCTCTGCTTCGCTGCTACTCTGCTTCGTTGAGGCCGATGAGGCTGATGAGGCTGCTGACTGCGACCGTTGTCAAAGGTGCAGTTGATTCCGTTGCATACCCCTCCCGCCGATGATCGCCTAAGGCGATGGTGCCGTCGTGAGAGAACGGACTCGGGGTCGTACCACCTTCTAAAAAGGGGTAGAGCTTAATCCCGTTGGGGCTCGAGGGTCTTGTCCAACATGGACAGAGCGATTCCTCGTCCCCTAGTCCGCCATGTGCGCGCACCCTACCTGAAGAAGCCGATGGAGCCGATGGAGCAGATGGAGCCGTCCGATGGTCGTGTCCCTGTTGTACCTGTGCGCCCTGCAAGACCACGCGCTAGTCGGTCTTGGAAGCGTGCCTTAGAACCAGAAGTGTGGGCCCATAACCCTTTGTCAATGCGCCGGATAGCAACGGTCTAGAAAACGGGTCCCGACATGGGAGGCCGCCAACCGCTCTTGGTATTGCAACCAAGATAACATATCACCCTCGAACGAGGGATCCACACTTTAGGTTTGTTTGGTTTGCAACCTCACGAAGTTCACATGTTGGTCTTTAGTGTCTACCTTTGGTTGGACACTCTGTGAGGAGTCTCAAAGGCAAGAACCGTAAATGGATGCATGCAAGGTACATGCTTTTATACTTGCAGAGCTTTGCTAAAGCTTCTGCTTGTAGTGGCTCCACTGGAGCCAACCTCAACCTACACTCCTACTTGGCGCGTCCTTAGACCGCCAAGTGTCATCCTCAAGGCAGGCTCTAGTAAGCTTCTTAGAAGCTTCCTGTCCCAGTTTTGGCCACAAAGAAAATTGCGGCCGTTGCGGGGTTTGAACCCGCGACCTCTGGTTTGAGACTCCGGTGCCTAATCAACCAAGCCAAAAAGGTATGGTTCCTATGATGAGCCACAGGGGACATACCCATTATGGGCAGTGCATTCCTGGACCATCTCAGAACAGACCAAGGGGACATACTCCATAGAGCAGTGCATGCCTTGTCTGTATGTGTTGCTAGCCAGCTAGGCAGTGGACAAGGTGCACACTATTTCAACACAGTGCGCCGCCATCGTTCATCCCTCCAGGGCACGCCAGCTCAGCTGTCTGCTGCCATGCACTACCTTGCACAATAGCAGACTCAGCGCCAGCGGGAAACAGTGACCTACGTCCGTGGCCCCACTTTGGGCAGCGGCCGCACGCAGAAGGACTTTGAGATGCCGCCGCTGCGTTTCAGGCCGACGAGCAGTTCCAGAGCTCGGAGCTTAGCTTCGGGATCTGGGCGCAAGGTGAGGGCGTGTGGGTATACTACACCCTCCCTTATGACGCCGCCTAGGCTGACCAGCTGCATGACGCTGGTTGCGTCGTCCGTGCCCTCGTCCCAGTCGGCCCTCCACCTTCCCGTCCGGCCCTAGAGCCTTTCCTCGGCGACTTCACCACTGGCGCCATCCCAGACCCTAAAGCCGCATGGCACATTCTCACCCGACCCCATTGCCTGTCCAGCGACGCTGAGACCAGCCGTCTGCTCCGGGAGTTGAACTCCCTGCACATGGGGGAGACCGAGACGGTCAGTGCCTACTGGCAGCAGGCAGAGGACATCCTTCACCATCGCGGAAAATCTGCCCCCTCCTCTGTCCGCGTTCCTCACCATCAAGCGCGGCATCACCAGCGCGTACCTGGATGTTTTCGTGCACTACCCGCACGAAGTGCTTGCCACCATGATGGCCCAGGGCACCCTCATGCCCTGGGCATACGAGCTCTTCCTCCGCATTGATGAAGCTCGTCTGGAGTCCCAACTCCATCGCACGGAGGCTCTTGCATCCCCTGCCGTCGCCTCCCCTACTGTCGCCTCCATGGCCGTCGCTTGCCCCGCCGCAGCTACCTCCTCGTCTTCGGGGAAGAAGAAGAAGAACCGGAATAAGAAAGGCAAGGTTCCGCCGTAGCAGGAGCAGCAGCAGCCGTTGGCCGGGTCCAGCGGTTGTGGCTCGATCTGCCACAACTGTGGCCAGCCCGAGCACGGGTGGTACACGTGCCCTCTCCTGACGGACGATGCGATCGTCATCGTCACAATGCGTCGCCAGCGGGAGCGCCATCTCGCCTCTGCCGCCGTCGCTGCTGCTTGCCCTGACACCTTGACCTCGTCTTGCAGCTCCGCCACTCCGACAGCTCCGCCAGTCCCGTAGACATCCTCGTCGCAGCAGTACTATCCACAGCCGTCGGCGCCTCCGTTCCCGTCACCGGCGCTGTCCCTCCCTTACCCGAGCTCCGGTGCCGTTACTCCACACTCGGTCTACACACCCGAGCCGTCCTGCCGTGAGCGTCAGCTGGAGCAGTTCATCGCGCTCCAGCTTGGCGTGACGTGCCCTCCTCCCCAGGGAAGTGGGAGTTGCATAATCTCCTGCTCTCCGGCCCAGCTTTGCATGACTGAGACTGATCTACGGTTGTTTCTTTTTTCCTCGTCTGTCTCATCATCTCACGTGGTCTCCTCTATCCCTTCCTATAACGATGTTGCGTGGCTTGACAATTGGTAGTTTCGGTTTGCGCCTCCTTCCACCGTGTCCGCGTCCCTTGCTTGCTGCCATGTGACCGTCAGATGTTTTGGCGACCCCGATCCAGGACCCCGCTGACACCTGGATTATCGACATCGGGGCCACGCATCACATGACGGCCTCTTGTGAGGCTTTCAGTATGGTGTCCGGACGGGCTCTGGACAGGTGTTGACTGTCCGTGGTGTTGGCGTTCTTCGTTTCCGTGGTCCTTCCGGTGACTTCTTTCTGACCGATGTCTTCTTCATCCCTGGTCATGAGCTCAGCCTCCTGTCCGTCATCGCCCTTGACCGCATGAGCATGGACGTTGTGCACTTGCGTGGTGTTGGCACTGTGTCGCTGCGTCCGCCTGGTTTTGTGGTACTACACGCCACCGCCCGTGGCAACCTGTGGCATGTGCCCCGTTTGTCCTCCTCCCCTTCTGTCTCCTCCCAGTCGGCCGCCACAGGCCATGTGTTTGTCACTAGCATGCTTTCTCCTTTGCACACTCGTCTCTTTCACTGCCACCTTTGCCACGTCCACTCTGCCACCGTAGACAGCATGATCCGCACCCAGCCGGCCAAGGGCCTTGACTCAGAGACTTTCCCCCTCCCGTGCCCCACTGTGTGCATTGACAGCGCTCAGGGGAAGATGAACCACACCACGTACCCTTTGTCTTCCTCCCGTGCGTCCACCCCTCTTGACCTTGTCCATTTGGACGTCATGGGCCCTCTCCCCACCGAGTCCGTCAGCCAGCACGTCGCTATGTCCTCACCCTCACTGACGACTTCTCTCGCTATCGTTGGGTCTTCTGCCTTCGGCAGAAGATCGATGCCGCCCACACCATCCAGGACTCGCTTGTCCTTGCGGAGCACGAGTGTGGCCGCTCTCTTTGCCGCTTTTGCTCCGATTGTGATGGTGAGTACATGGGTGAGGCCACGACCTTTCTTGCCTCACGCGGCATCCACCATGAGACATCCGCGCCCTACACGCCCGCTCAGAACAGTGTCTCCAAATGGTGGAACCGTACCATGGCCGACGCCGTCCGTACCATGCGGGTTGAGTCCGGTCTCTCCGATGGATTCTACTTTGAAGCCATGGCCTACATGACCTGGGTCTGGAACCGGATTCCCCACGGTCCCCTTCCCCGCAAGTCCACGCCTTACCAACATTGGTGTGGTTAGCACGCTGACCTCCGCCCGGCTCGCGTCTAGGGCTGCGTGGCCATTGTGTGGCTGCCCGCCCTGCAGCATGGCGGCAAGCTCACCCCCCGCGGACGTCCTTGTACCTTCCTCGGTGTCTCTCATCAGTCCAAGGCCTTGCGCTTCTGGGATCCCTCTCGGCACTGCATCGTCGAGTCCCGGGATGCCCTCTTCTTTGAGGACCTGTTTCCTTGCGACCTCATTCACTCCAGCTCGTACGTGTCTATCCCATCGCGTGGGGGAGTGAGTCCGTCCTCCGTCCTGCCGCTTCCGGGTGACATAGCCCCATTCGCGTCAACTGGTCCCTCTGAGCCGGCAGCCCCTGTCGTGTCCACTTGTCCCACTGAGCCGACAGCCCCAGTCGCGTCTGCTAGTCCCTTCGGCCCACGGCCCTAGTCATCTCTACTGGTCTCTTCGAGCCAGTAGCCCCAGACGCGTTTGCAGGTCCCTCCGCACCGGCAACCCCAGATGCGTCCGCCAGTCCCTCTGTGCCAGCAGCCTCAGTCGCGTTCGTTAGTCCCTCCGGGCCGGCAGCCCAGTCGCATCCTCCGGTCCCTCAGGGCCGACAGCCTCAGTCGCGTCCGTTGGTCCCTCTGGACCGGCAGCTCCAGTTGTGTCCGCTAGCCCTGACGGGCCAGCAGCTCCAGTCACGTCTGTTGGCCCATCCGGGCCAGCTGCCCCGGTTGCATCCGCGGGCCCCTCCGGACCAGCAACCATACGTCTGCCTCCATTGGCCCGTCGGACTCAGTGCCATCTCATGCCCTGCCATGCTACACACGTGGCCCAGGCGGTAGCCTCCAACCCAGACCATTGGTGAGCGCGCAGACTGTCACACCACGCTCTGTGGCGCCTCGACCCCCCGTGGCTCCATGTGTCTCCTCCACTCCCATGGTCATGAGTGGGGACCGTGGCACCAAGGCCCTCGGATTGACCACCTCGGCCATCATTGCAGACCTTCACCCAGGCTCCGCAATGGGCTACGCCATGCTTCATCACGAGCATCGGCACGCTGTCGTGGCTGGACTCGCGTGCATCCCACCTGGGGCTCGAGATGCACACACTCTCTCAGTCCATTCCACAACACGCACGAAGGACCCAACTACTATGCACGAGGCACGAGCTTCTCCCGAGGCCGCACACTCGAACACTGCCTGTGCCGATGAGCTCGTTGCTATCCGATAGCACCATGTGTACAACCTCGTCTACCTTCCTCCAGGTCGGAAGGCCATCGGCGCCAAGTGGGTTTTTCGGTGCAAGTGGAAGCCTCACAGGTCCTTGAACAAGTACAAGGCCTGCCTTACAGCCAAGGGAGTTGCCCAAATTCCTTGGGTTGACTATGACTAGATCTTTGCCCCAGTTGGCCGGTTCTCCACTAGCTGGGCACTTTTCAGCCTGATCGCCCAGCATGGTTGGGAGCTGCATCAGATGGATGTGAGCAACGCGTTTCTCCATGGCTCACTGGAGGGTGAGGAGCTCTGCATGGTGTAGCCCCCAGGCTTCAACGACGGCACTGGGAGAGTCTGGCGACTGCGTAAGGCCCTCTATGCCCTGAATTAGTCGCCTTGGTGCTGGAACCAAGAGATCAACAGCACGCTCCTTTGGGGTGGGCTCCAGCGTAGCACCGCTGACCCGCACTATTTTTCAGTCCGCGAGGCAAGACTTTTGCCGATGTTCTAGTTTATGTCGACAATATCCTCATTGCGTCGCCAGACACGGCTGCCATCCAGCGTGTCAAGGAATTTCTGTACGCCGCCTACCACATGAAGGATCTTGGATCTGCCAGAGTCTTCGTGGGCATGGAGCTCGAGCATGACCGCTCCCAGGGCGTCCTGCACATCCACTAGGCTACCTACGTGCAGACTCTGTCCACCCGCTTTGCGGAGGACCTGCCACTCGTGCCGAGCGCATCCTCACCCATGTCAACCAGTAGGCAGGTGAAGCTGAAGAGTCCTGACCCAGTTGTTGTGGGGGAGCCATGACCACGTACCTGCGAGTCATCGGGTCACTGATGTTCCTGGCGACGATGACGCGCCCAGACATCGCGTTTGCAGTCAACCTCCTGGCCCAGTTTTCTCGAGAGTCGCGTCACCTTCACTACGAGGCCGCGATCTGAGTACTGTGCTATGTCGTCTCGACTCCTCGGTGAGGTCTCATGTTACGTTGTCAGCCGTCTGTGGTCGCAGTGGGCTACACTGACAGTGACTGGGCCGGCAGTCCGGACGGTAAGAGTCGCACAGGCTGGATCTTTCTGATTGGCGATACAGCTATGTCCTGGCGCAATGGCAAGCAGGGGTGCATTGTATGCAGCACTACTGAGGCTGAGTACGTGGCTCTTCACTCAGGCGCGTAAGAGAGTGTGTGGCTGCGTTGTTTATTGTCCGAGTTGTGTTAACCTGTCGCATCCATCACGTTGCATTGTGACAATGAGAGTGCCATGGCCATAGCCGACAATGACGGCGTGCATCACAAACGCACAAAGCACATCAACGTTGAGTATCACTATGTGCATTCATTGTTGCATGATGGTAGCATCAGCATCGTGTGGGTTGAGACAACACGACTGTTGGCTGACTTCTTGACCAAGGCACTGAAGCGTGACTCGTTCAAGAAGGCTGTAAGTTTGGTCGGCGTACGTCCATGAGTGACTCTCTTTGTTCCTGCTTGCATCTCTGCGTGGCCTAGGGGAGTCTGGTTGTTGACTGTGTCTCTACCCGCACATGTGCACTCCACCTGTGAGTCATGGGGAAGTGTTGGTTTTCGCGCATCTCTCATTGTACTCTGTTCTGTCCTCCCGGCATGTGTACATCGGCGTGCCGATGACTGACGGCGAGAATCGACGCTGCTGGAGTGTCGCTTGGTGGAACCGACGCGCGCTGAGGCCCACGCACTGTTTGCTTGAGCCTCCTCCCTCCGGCGATGCGCTCAGCTCCATCCGCGGGCCTCCTCGGCGGTCGGGCCGCCAGTGGTCACTGCCACTGCAGATGCTGTTTCCATGCACCCAGCTATGTTTCTACTTGTGGCATTGCGTCTGCAGCGTCATGTTGTGCCTAGGGTCCGTGTCTCCTACTGTGTGGTCCTGTTTGGCTTCAGTGACTGTCGTAGGCACTGCCCGGGTTCGGGCAGCCATAACTCTTTGCTGCTATTTTTCTGGCTGATTCTGACGGCACGACTGCGTTTGCAGCGTTGGTGTTATGGTATGGTCCAGTTTTCAGGCAAAACAGACGACGTCCGGGTTTTGGGCTGTCGGGCGTCTGGCAGGGCTCACCGAGAAAACCTTGCCTGCCAAAAAACAGGTCTAGGTCTATTTTCTGATTGGCTCGTTAGCTGAGTAACAAGTTCTACACTAGTGGGAGGGAGCTAGAACTCGGAGGGGTCTCCCATTGCTGCTCATTCTTCATTCCTAATCAGTCACTTTCAGTTTTCAGCTGTTTTCTGGCGCTAACACTGGCGTGCGCGTTTCTGAGTAACAAACCCAGAGCTTCCAGACTTAGACTCTAGAGAAGCAGGCTGAGGGGGCAGCTGACTTAAGCAACGAGCGTGGAAGCGTGCACACTGCATCAACAACGCTGCTGCCCCAACCTGCTGCCTAGGTTTTCCAGCTTGTCTAACTAACGGATGTCAATTGTTTGCATATTCTTCAAACCTTGCCATTCTATAAGAGTTGTGGGTAGTTTGTTATAAACCATTTTCACTTGATCCAAAGGTCATGAAGTTGTATGCGAGCTCTGTCGTCAATAGGTTGACCATCGAGTTCTTTCCATGTGACTCGTATAGTTTGGAATGCATTTCCAAGTGTCTCATTGATTCCCTTAGTCTACGAGTATGTCTTAGGGTGGAAGGCTATTAGCACCAAGATCGGACTGTCTTATTGAGTCATCATCTCCCACCAACGGTGACTGATGAATCTTCCTTCTCTGTTGCTAGCGATGGGGTAAGGGACACAATGCTGTCAGGCGGCGTTGTTGAGGAATTGAGGTTATGTTTCCGCAGTGGTGACCGACGTTGCCACGTTGAAATGTGACATCTTGGAGAACCATTCCACAATCATGAGTATTCTCCAAGGAGCCAGGTTTGCATGCCGCCTTGATGTGATGTTTTGTGTATGCGAAACCAGTTTTCAGAAGAGGAAAACATTCAGTTGAACGTTACCTCCTCTGCATTGAAAGAGAATCTGCTACCTCCCCCTACTGCAGGGCCTGTCACGTGCCTGGCGCTTAATGAATTCTTACAACCTGGTGTGACTCAGGGTTGGCAATGGTGAAGATGATGACTCATCCATTGTGCCATTTTTCCTTGTGTCTCAGTATTCTTCATTTGTCACTATGGAGGGTTAACAACCTGAAGGCCTTAGTGGGCAATCAACAAGGCTAATCTGTGACATCAGTGGTTGTACAACTGGAAGTCATGGTAGTATGATCTGGAGTAGGAACATCAAAACTTTCAAGGAGCTGCCATTCTCAGTCCATGTCTGTTTTCTTGCTGGAAGTTCGTGTTCCTTGGTGTTTGTTTCTCCAATGGAATATGGAGTCACAAAGGTAGCTGAAATCACACAATGGTTTTGCGTAGGCTGATTTTTTTGGTAAACGACATACAGACAAGTAAATTACAAACACATCAGAGGAAAAGTAATCATACGTATGGATAGCACCCTGAGTAATGACACGAATGGATAGCTTCCATTCACAAGTCAGTGAGAGTTGGAGTCACAACTCCGACGGTACAGTTTTCTATGGAGTTTACTCTGTTATCTCCAATGCTACCACTGGTGACTTCTTTCCTGTACAGCGTTGGGATATGCGATGTCATCGTAAAACAAAGAATGGCGGAAGTCACATATACCTAGATTTTTTTAACCATATAGCTGATATGCCAATGTCGCACATGATACAACGCAGGTATCAATGGACAGTGGGAAAAAAATGTAGGTATCAATGCATTATGAGAAACAAACAACCCTCCCACATTGTAGAATTTATTAATCATCCAGGAAGCAAGAAAAAGAAATACCTCCATAGCCCTTGCTATGTTTGTTGACACTTGAATACCTGATAGAGTAAAACCCACAACAAAAACATCCGGATAATCCCCAGCCTAGTGGCCGAGATTTAAATGCTGTACTTTGCTATACACAAACCATTGTACTTTGGGCCAACGTTCAATGCAAAACAATGATATGTTTTGTTCATTTTTCATCAATGTTTTGTGCAGGTCAATGCACAACACATGTGTCATTGGATATGTTTGCAACGGGCAAGCGACGTTGGTGTCAACTGTGCACAGTTTCACCATCGGTGACAGTTCCGTCTGCCAACCGCTACTTCCAATACCATTTCTGTAGACTTCATCTGATATCGTCAAAGAAGTTGAAAAGCCCGGTTGGAGCGCAAACCATTGTATGAAGACCAGTTTAAAAGCTAAGCTCAAAGTATTGTGCATTTCTCTTTTAC
This sequence comes from Penium margaritaceum, assembly GCA_023375785.1. Lineage (NCBI taxonomy): Eukaryota > Viridiplantae > Streptophyta > Zygnematophyceae > Desmidiales > Peniaceae > Penium > Penium margaritaceum. The sequence continues at coordinate 45,989 of SZWC01017618.1, read as the reverse complement.
TTGGCACAATCAAAACACAACACATGGCTTCCTCACCGCATGCATTGCTGAAAGGACATCCATCGCCGCTCCTTGAGAAATGGGTTTGTGATGTGGATGACTTATGGACCATGGGCCTTCATGATGCATGGATGGAGTGGTCGAAGATTAAGAACATTTGTGACTCAAAGGAATGGGGACCACCTCCCGCCAACCCATATTAGATGTGTTGACACCTGGACGTTAAATCGCCTCATTACCGTCCGATATGGTACCCTCCTCATTAGCATCCATGGGTCCAGTCATACGAACTGTGGTGGACTAGGCTGTGAACTGTGTAGCACATGGCACGATCCTCTGTAAGCTATGGGTGCACGACATCTACTCTGAGATTGATTTTGATGATGATGCCATCCATTTTATGCATGTATTGTGGTTCACCTATCAATCTTTCGACTCTACTTTCCATGACTTTCAAACGGACATGATGTAACAGGCAACAATGGGTCCATTTCGACCCTCAATGGTGTGCCAGACTGTGAACCGTGTGGCGCGTGCTAGGGTACGTTAGATATAACTGCACTACTTTTTTATCTCCATATGCCGGGTCTACCAGGAGGTTTTTCAGCTCAATCAATACCAAAACTCCATGTATTTGACTAACAATGAATCAAAATTCCATGAACAATATGCAAAATGCCATTAAAATTTGGAAATGTGTCACAAACAACGTGCATGGTAGCAAAATCTGAGAAGAATAAGAAGCTTCCAATAACTTTTTCAATGTATATAATTGTTGTGTGTTTTGTACTTGTAAAACCAGGGCTACCAGGAATCATTTCAGGTCATTTAATACCAAAATCCCTCGTGTTTGTGCAATGAAATAGCCTAAAGAGATGCCAAAAGATGCCAAAAAAGATACGAAATGCCATGTAGACATTGGTAATGTCTGGCAAACAACGTTCATTGTAAAATTTTGAGGAGAAGAACAAGAAGCTTCCAATAATGTTTTCAAATGGAATAAAAGAGATACCNGGATGTGACACATGGGGCACAACTGCCCACAACCATGTGATGACATGGGTGGATCGGGTTTTAAGTATGATCCCATTGTCAAAATCTGTAGCAGCCTCATAGAGTATTTCATCATGAACGTAGTTCGTTGAATGTAGCATGTCACATGGTTTTGGGCACATGCTGTAATACAACTTCACCATTAGACATCTCCATTCCTCTTTCACTTTTGAAAGTAGCATGTCCTGACTCCACAGATGAATGAAGTCACCATCAGCAGCGTTGACGCGAATGGGGTACACTCCATTGACTTCCATAAGAAATGATGAAGAGCAATGGAAATGGAATTCCTCCTAGCTTCAATACAATTTAGGGTTCGGTCACCATATACCCAGTTTTCGGAACTATGTAGCTCATTCGCCCGTCGTCGGTCGAAAAATAACGCAGGTATCAATGGACCGTCGAAAATAATGCAGGTATCAACGCCGAGCAAGAAAGCAACGAGCTGCCCACGCGGTTAAAAAATTACTCATACGGGAATGGAGATAAATTAACAGCTCCGTAGCCCACGCACTATTCGCTCAGTCTTCAATAGTAACGGAGCGGAACCCCTTTGTTTAAGCGCAGGTCCATGACCAAACCTCCGGTGGTGGTGCGGCAAACGCAGTTTGTTGGGAAAATATTGTGCACAAACCTTGCTTTGTCGGGCCTAGGTCCGACGCATTTCGCTGTACGTTTGTGTAGCAGTTGCAAAAAAACTTTGCGTGCGTGGAGGCATAGGACACGTGTCATCGCACATCTTTCTGACGAATGACATCGCGCCGCCACAGCCAACTGACGACATCATCGTCAGCGTGGATGACTAGGCAGTACGCCAACCGCCACCTTTTCAGCGACAACGACCACTTTCGATGTGAC
>SZWC01017618.1:0-10960 GCA_023375785.1 Penium margaritaceum | reverse complement strand
GTGACAGATCAACAATGTAGCTTCCAACAAGCTATGGACTTTCTTTCTTGGAAACTTCCGTAACAACCAAGATGTGCATGGGGTTCGGATCAAACTCATGACCTCTCCCTCGGCCAAATCAACAAAATGGTCAACCATTCAGCCACATGGTATACTTACAGGTAATATCTTACAGGAGACAGAGCATAGTTCAGTCACATTACAATGAATCCAAGGGTCATACCTTCACAAAGGGTAGAGCATTCCTGATCCGTCCTCCAACACTGAATTAGGGACAAACATATTCAACACCAACTACCTCATCCGAGTGCCTGATGGCCAATGTGGCATCCATCTCCACGTGGCGGCCACATCACCTTAATGCCTTAGAGTTCCTGAATGCTCACCTCAAGTCCCTCCAGAAACTCTAATTGTTCTACTACTTCTTGTAGGTCTACTACTTTGTGTAGAGGCTCACGGAGGGAGTTGATTACCAACTGCAATAAGGCCATAGCAATTGCCCACGCAAAAATACTACTCCAAAGTTCCGCGATGGCCAGAGACTACAACCTCATCATGGAGGGTGCACACTTTCTAATGGTGTGGGGTCCAACGAACGTGCGGTAGCAAGTGCATCTCTGATGCTCGTTTTCTGACTGTGGCCGCTATCGCGAGTTTGGCCAGCCTTGTCAACACGCATGTACAGTCATGATGGAGGTGGGTGAAGACCCAACTGCACACATGGACATCTGCCACATACTGAGGCACTGCGGCAGGACATACGGAACCCCATGTCATCGATTGCACTAGAGGGTATCCACACTACCTTGTCTAGCTAGGGACAACCAGGACCTCACTGAGGCTCAGGAGTGCCCTCCTGGAGTGTGAGCCACTCCGCATCCACCCCAGGCAGCTGCACAGCTCCGAGCTATCCGTGCTGTAGCAGCAGCAACAGCAGATGTAGGACCAGAGAGGCCACCAGCGGCACATGGCGCAACAAGCGGTGGATCAGTGGCAGATGAAGCAGGAACTGATGACTCTGACCCAGATGATTACCACCCTAACGCTGAGCCGTGGGGGTACTATATAGATGAGGAGGTTGGTGAGGTAGCAGAGGATGACTTCAACGCCAACGTTTTGGACAGTGGTAGTGAGGAATTTCTCACATTCACAACAGAGCTAGAACAGGGGCTGTCGACACAAGTGGAGCACGAAGTTGAAGGTGTTAGATTCTTGGAAAAACATAGGGGAATGTAGGATGACACAGAAGACAAGGCAGAACAAGAAAGAGGAGGGAAAGATAAATGCTAAGAAAGAGGGAGAAGAAGGCAGAGAAGAGGAAAACCATGAAATGTGTGACATGGATGATCTTGGGATTTAAGGTAAGTGTTTCATTTGTAGCCCTACTATGTAAAAACTCTTTCACATACTTCTGTTTAGTCATTGGGAGCCTTCTAAGCAATTTCAAACTGTCAGTATGCATGAGAACAAGCTGAAGGCCTTTGGCTGCCCTAAGCATTTGTCATCATGGACGACATATGGTGGTGGATCTTTTGGTTATGGCGGCACTGTTAGCTTTAGGTCTCAAGTTGCGTACCACTTCCTGTAGAGGTCGTGTGTAAGAACATTGTTTCATGGCAGAAGGACGTTGTTGACGCTCAAGTGTGTGGTTTGAATTTTCTTACAGAGATGTTTCAAAAACAAATCATTTGCACTGTAACCCTGAAATGTCTTTGTTAATCAGATTATTGTTGTATTGTTAGCACTCATAATACGACAGTGTAAGATTTACTCTTGGTAGAGGGGTAATTCATGCCTCTATGTACAGTTTCTAGGAAAATGAAGGAATAGACCGTATTGAAGCTAGGAGGAATTCCATTTCCATTTCTCTTCATCATTTCTTATGGAAGTCAATGGAGTGTACCCCATTCACGTCAACGCTGCCGATGGTGACTTCATTCATGTGTGGAGTCAGGACATGCTACTTTCAAAAGTGAAAGAGGAATGGAGATGTCTAATGGTGAATTTGTATTACAGCATGTGCCCAAAACCATGTGACATGCTACATTCAACTAACTACGTTCATGATGACATATTCTATGACGCTGCTACAGATTTTGACAATGGGATCATACTTAAAACCCGATCCACCCATGTCATCACATGGTTGTGGGCAGTTGTGCCCCATGTGTCACATCCTTGGGTGGATCCACACGCTTTGCCCTTGTGTGCAGCAGTGGTTTGTGAACGGGAGGCCAGGCCCATTTGAACAGCTTTGAGGTAGGTATCTCTTTTATTCCATTTGAAAACATTATTGGAAGCTTCTTGTTCTACTCCTCAAAATTTTACCATGAACGTTGTTCGCCACACATTACCAATGTCTACATGGCATTTCGTATCTTTTTTGGCATCTTTTGGCATCTTTTCAGGCTATTTTACTGCAAGAACACGAGGTATTTCGGTTTTATTTGACCTGAAATGATTCCTGGTAGCCCTGGTTTTACAAGTACAAAACACACAACAATTATACATACTGAAAACGCTGTTGGAAGCTTCTTATTCTTCTCAGATTTTGCTACCATGAACGTTGTTTGTGACACATTTCCATTTCTTTAATGGGATTTCGCATATCGTTCATGGAATTTTGATTCATTGCTACTCAAACACATGGAAGTCTGGCATTGACTGAGCTGAAAAAACTCCTGGTAGACCCGGTACATGGAGAACAAATAGTAGTGCAGTTTTATCTAATGTACCCTTGCTTTCACGTGCCACACGGTTCACAGTCTGGCAAACCATAGAGGGTCCAAATGGACCCATTGTTGCACGCTGCATCATGTCCGTTTGACAGTCATGAAAAGCAGAGTTGAAAGATGGATAGATGAACCACAATACATGCATAAAATGGATGGCATCATCAACAAAATCAATCTCTGAATAGATGTCATGCACCCATAGCTCACAGAGGATTGTGTCATGTGCTACACAGTTCACAGCCTAGTACACCACAGTGGGTACGACTGGACCCATGGATGCTAACAAGGAGGGTACCATATCAGACGGTAATGAGGCAGTTTAACGTCCAGGTGTCAACACATCTTGTATGGGTTGGCGGGAGGTGGTCCCCATTCCTTTGAGTCACACATGTTCTTGATCTTCGACCACTCCACCCATGCATCATGAAGGCCCATGGTCCATAAGTCATCCACATCACAAACCCATTTCTCAAGGAGCGGCGATGGATGTCCTTTGAGCATGCATGCGGCGAGGAACCCATGTTTTGAGTTTTGACTGTGCCAAGTGAAAGAGAAATGCACAATGCTTTGAGCTTAGCTTTAAAACTGGTCTTCATACGATGGTTTGCGCTCCAATCGGGCTTTTCAACTTCTTTGACGATATCAGATGAATTCTACATAAATGGTCTTGGAAGGAGCGGTTGGCAGACGGAAATGTCACCGTTGGTGAAACTGTGCATAGTGGACACCAATGTCGCTTGCCCGTTGCAAACATATCCAATGACACATGTGTTGTGCATTGACCTGTAAAAAACATTGATAAAAATTTAACAAAACATATCATTGTTGTGCATTGAACGTTGGCCCAAAGTACAATGGGTTGTGTATAGCAAACTACGGCATTTAAACCTCGGCCACTAGGCTGGGGATTATCCGGATGTTTTTCCTGTGGGTTTTACTCTATAAGGTATTCAAGTGTCAACAAACATAGCAAGGGCTATGGAGGTATTTCTTTTTCTTGCTTCCCGGATGATGAATACATTTTACCATGTGGGAGGGTTGTTCATTTCTCATAGTGCATTGATACCTGCGTTGTATCATGTGCGACATTGGCATAACAGCTATATGAATAAAAGAAACTAGGTATATGTGACTTCCGCCATTCTTTGTTTTACAATGACATCGCGTATCCCAACGCTGTACAGGAAATAAGTCACCAGTGGTAGCATTGGAGATAACAAAGTACACTCCATAGAAAATTCTACCGTCAGAGTTGTGACTCCAACTCTCACTGACTTGTGAATGGAAGCTATCCATTCGTGTCATTACTTAGGGTGCTATCCATACGTATCATTACTTGTCCTCTGATGTGTTTGCAATTTACTTGTCTGTATGTTGTTTACCAAAAACATCAGCGCACGCGAAACCATTATGTGATTTCAACTACCTTTGTAACTCCATATTCCATTGGAGAAACAAGCACCAAGGAACACTAACTTCCAGCATGGAAATAGACATGGACTGAGAACGGTGGCTCCTTGAAAGCTTTGATGTTCCTACTCCAAGATCATACTACCATGACTTCAAGTTGCACAACCACTGATGTCACAGATTAGCCTTGTTGATTGCCCACTAAGGCCTTCAGGTTGTTAACCCTCCATAGTGACAAATGAAGAAAACTGAGACACAAGGAAAAATGGCACAATGGATGAGTCATCATCTTCACCATTGTCAACCCCGAGTGAACACCAGGTTGTAGGGATTTAGTAAGCGCCGGGCATGTGACAGGTCCTGCAGTATGGGGAGGTAGTAGATTCGCTTTCAATGCAGAGGAAGCTACGTTGAACTGAATGCTTTATTCTTTTGAAAATTGGTCTGGCATACACAAAAATCACATCAAGGCGGCATGCAAACCTGGCTCCTTGGAGAATACTCATGATTGTGGAATACTTCTCCAAGATGTCACATTTCAACGTGGCAACGTCGGTCACCACTGCGGAAACATAACCTCAATTCCTCAACAACGCAGCCCGACAGCAGTGTGTCCCTTACCCCATCNCTAGCAACAGGGAAGGAAGATTCATCAGTCACTGTTGGTGGGAGATGATGACTCAATAAGACAGTCCGATCTTGGTGCTAATAGCGTTCCATCCTTAGACATACTCGTAGGCTAAGAGAATCAATGAGACACTCGGAAATGCATTCCAAACTATATGAGTCACATGAAAACAACTCGATGGTCAACCTATCGATGACAGAGCTCGCATACATCTCCACGACCTTCGGATCAAGTGGAAGTGGTTTATAACAAACTACCCGCAACTCTTACACAATGGAAAAGTTTGAAGAATATGCAAGCAATCAACATCCGGTAGTGAGAATTCTACAACATCAGCCATGAGATTTGCAAGACCCTCGCAAAGACCCAAGTAGTGATGAATCAACTGACTGATGAGCATGGGATGGTCACCAAATTCGATGATTGTGATGACGTCCTAGAAAGCTTAATGGATGTTCAGTTACACGGAAATTATCATGTAAAGCTCAAACCTAACTGCCTAGGGACGTTCACAATTGAAGAGATGCACACACTTGTTCATGCAAAGCTCCACCTAACAAACAACATGGTTATCCAAGCCGTGGTCCACATCAGTCAACTCAAGATGTATAGGGACCCTAGCCAACGCTTCCCCTGCAGAGATTGGCCTCTGTCACCAAGTGTGAAAGTAGACAAGGGCATGGAGTACGTGGTCACAACCCTCAAGTCCTTGATACTCTCAAAGCCCCAAGTCATCAACAGATTTTCCTTAAGGAGCCCCTCACACCGCAGCATTGTAAGAATCCCTCGATTCAAGCACTAAAGACCCTTTTCATGTTTATGTTGTTAAATGCCAACAAAGGGATTCAATCTTCCTTCAAAGGATGGATGGTGATAGGCAATAACATGTCTATCAGGTGTCACCAAGAACTCCAATGAAGTACGTTACATAGTTAATTGGGAAAAAATGACCTTTGGATAAAATTCATCATACGGAATCCTTGTTTAAAAAATTTTGTAACGTGGATTTTTGCATACCCAACGAAGGATAGCGGGCAAATTATGAAGGTCATTAGACTCGTTCTCGCCGAGAGCCGGTTTAAATTTGCCTAATGAATGCCAAAAATTCTCCTTGCTACGAATAAACTTTATTCGTAGCATTATGATGTTCCTGGTTATACATTAGTGCATGGCATATCCGGGCGGACATACAAGCTGCTCCAATTCTCGTTGGACCATCTTTGTGTATCCCCCATTCTGAGGATTATCCCTACGTCATTCCTGTTTTTCTTTCGATAATTATCTTCAGAATGCTCAATCAAAAGGACAACTTATTGTCGTCTTACCCCCTACTGTGAGGAATTATTAGTAGGTCGTCCCCATCTATAAGGCCAACCTAGTTATAAGCTAAAAAAGGGGTGCTCAAAGATCAAATGTAAAATGTTGGGCCCATATTCGATGATTTCAGAAGTTGGTTTGTCATGATGATTGTCAGGCGGAAGAGGGCGCAATTTGAAGGTTATCCGGGCATATACTTCGTTCATTTTTGACATTCAGGTCCTGGCGCGACCCCTGGAAGATGCACAAGATTATTACTAGTAGTGTCGGCGTGAAGGAGAGGCGTACAAGTTCTTCAAACTACTGTTCTGAAGGTTCTTGGAATTTGTCATGCCACGGGTTCCCTGACGTGCGCTGTCGTTTCCAAGACCATTTGTCGTTTCCCGATTTCATACACTCATTCGAGTTTCCCAGAGTGCGGACTGTGGGATTGATTCAATTTGTACTTACGATTCCCGCTTTAGGTAGTCTCAAAGCAGAAAGTCAAACTGGTTCAGATCGAAAATTAGTTTCCTAAAATCACGTATTTAATTCTACTGTTTTTTCTTATTGACGTGCCGACATTGGCTTTGAGTAAGGTTCACGCCAAATCTGTCTTTGTCCTGTTTCCCGTCGGCGGTTACATCCGTTATCAAGTAAGGCCCGTGAAAAGGGCTTGCCCAGATCAACGATCGTACGGCGCCAGAACTGCAATTACGGAGATCTGTGTGGGACTTTAGGCTCAATTGTACATGCATGAAAGCGCCTCCAAACCCTTTCTATATTTTTGGTTTGTGGTTGTCTTCCGATGATGCGTAGATTTCGAAGCCGCGCAAGCAAGTGCGCCTCGGGCCGCAGCGCCCCCAAGCTCCCCAGGCACCGACCAAAGTGCGAACCGTGCCGCGGTCGCCCCTCCACCGCGCGCCGACCCAATCGTGGTGATGCGNAAACTATATGAGTCACATGAAAACAACTCGATGGTCAACCTATCGATGACAGAGCTCGCATACATCTCCACGACCTTCGGATCAAGTGGAAGTGGTTTATAACAAACTACCCGCAACTCTTACATAATGGAAAAGTTTGAAGAATATGCAAGCAATCAACATCCGGTAGTGAGAATTCTAAAACATCAGCCATGAGATTTGCAAGACCCTCGCAAAGACCCAAGTAGTGATGAATCAACTGACTGATGAGCATGGGATGGTCACCAAATTCGATGTTTTTGATGACGTCCTAGAAAGCTTAATGGATGTTCAGTTACACGGAAATTATCATGTGAAGCTCAAACCTAACTGCCTAGGGACGTTCACAATTGAAGAGATGCACACACTTGTTCATGCAAAGCTCCACCTAACAAACAACATGGTTATCCAAGCCGTGGTCCACATCAGTCAACTCAAGATGTATAGGGACCCTAGCCAACACTTCCCCTGCAGAGATTGGCCTCTGTCACCAAGTGTGAAAGTAGACAAGGGCATGGAGTACGTGGTCACAACCCTCAAGTCGTTGATTCATTCAAAGCCCCAAGTCATCAACAGATTTTCCTTAAGGAGCCCCTCACACCGCAACATTGTAAGAATCCCTCGATTCAAGCACTAAAGACCCTTCATGTTTATGTTGTTAAATGCCAACAAAGGGATTCAATCTTCCTTCAAAGGATGGATGGTGATAAGCAATAACGTGTTTATCAGCTGTCATCAAGAACTCCAATGAAGTAGGTTTTCATAGTTAATTGGGAAAAAACGACCTTTGGATAAAATTCATCATACGGAATCCTTGTTTAACAAATTTTGTAACGTGGATTTTTGCATACCCAACGAAATACATAAGGATACCCGGCAAATTATGAAGGTCATTAGACTCGTTCTCGCCGAGAGCCGGTTTAAAGTTGCCTAATAAATGCCAAATATTCTCCTTAAAAAAGTTTTATTCGTAGCATTATGATGTTCCTGGTTAAACATTAGTGCATGGCATATACGGGCGGACTTACAAGCTGCTCCAATTCTCGTTGGACCATCTTTGTGCATCCCCCATTCTGAGGATTATCCCTACGTCATTCCTGTTTTTCTTTGGGTAATTATCTTCAGAATGACCAGCCAAAAAAAACACTTATTGTCGTCTTACCCCCTACTGTGAGGAATTATTCATAGGTGGGACCCATTTATAAGGCCAACCTAGTTATAAGCTAAAAAAGGGGTGCTCAAAGATCAAATGTAAAAATTAGGGCCCATAATCGATGATTTCAGAAGTTTGTTTGTCATGATGATTGGCAGGCTAAAGAGGGGGCAATTTGAAGGTTATCCGGGCATATACTTCGTTCATTTTTGACATTCAGGTCCTGGCGCGACTCCTGGAAGATGCACAAAGATTTTTACTAGTAGTGTCGGCGTGAAGGAGAGGCGTACAAGTTCTTCAAACTTCTGTTCTGAAGGTTCTTGGAATTTGTCATGCCACGGGTTCCCTGACGTGCGCTGTCGTTTCCAAGACCATTTGTCGTTTCCTGATTTCATACACTCATTCGGGTTTCCCAGAATATGGACTGTGGGATTGATTCAATTTGTACTTACGATTCCCGCTTTAGGTAGTCTCAAAGCAGAAAGTCAAACTGGTTCAGATCGAAAATCCATTTCCTAGAATGACGTATTTAATTCTACTGTTTTTTCTTATTGACTTGCCGACATCGGCTTTAAGTAAGGTTCACGCCAAATCTGTCTTTGCACTGTTTCCCGTCGGCGGTTACATCCGCTATCAAGTAAGGCCCGTGAAAAGGGCTTGCCCAAATCAACGATCGTACGGCGCCATAACTGCAATTACGGAGATCCGTGTGCGACTTTAGGCTCAATTATACATGCATGAAAGCGCCTCCAAACCTTTTCTAGATTTTCGGTTTGTGATTGTCTTCCAATGATGCGTGGATTTCGAAGCCGCGCAAACAAGTGCGCCTCGGGCCGCAGCGCCCCCAAGCTCCCCAGGCACCGACCAAAGTGCGAACCGTGCCGCGGTCGCCCCTCCACCGCGCGCCGACCCAATCGTGGTGATGCGCCATGGCCAATGACTCTCCGTGTTTCCTGGGGCGTGGCCAAACCCGACGCCATGTCCCGCCTCCCCCCCACCCCATCTCCTCCATGGCAGCCTCTTTCTCTGCCCTTCCCACTCCCAAAGTGGCCGCACCCGTCAGAGGGATGGGGCGGCTATTGGCTTTGCTTGACACGCTGGCAGCGAGGCGCTGGCCTGACCAGCGCGCATTGTCTGCCGAGCTTTCGACGGACCGCACTACGACAGCAAGCGGCAAAGTAACGGATTTCCAAAGCTACTTATGGCGAACGCACTCCAGAAGCCGATGGAGTCCATCGGATGAACCGCTCTGTGCGGCTGTCTCCTCAACACGGTTGAGTCAATAGTGATCGCTGCCACCGGCTAGTACAGCTGGAGCCTGGAACGNTCCACGACAGCCCAAGCCTTCAAATTGACAGTGTTAGCAGCTTCACGTCTTGTCAGCTACCCGAACACGTGAACGACGACGTCTCCAGGGATTGACGTCCATCTCCATCCCAGAGCCACGCACGAAGACCCGTTCCAACCCCCTACATACCCTACCTCCTACGAGAGGAAGCCCAAGCCGCAGGGCCAGAATGGCGCTCTCACCATTGGCCTTTCGCGCACGCAAGCGGCAGCAGCAGCTGGTGCTGCTGCCGGCTCTGCTAGTTGCTTTCACGTGCAGCATCTTCCTCATTGGCGCATCACACGCCAAGCTTGTGGCCAGGCCCCTCCCTCTCCCGGTCGGCAACGACACTGACTCTGATGAGCCTCCGGTAACTTTCCTTCAGGCGACTTTGAATGCATTGTTGCCAACGACCGCCACTGACATAATCTTTTGCGAGTGGAAAGAATGGGCACCACCACAAAAGTTTCATGACCCATGGGCCAGGGCTCAAGGGCCATGACCCATGGGCCATGGCCCATGTGTCATGGCCCATGACTACCATGCAGCGTGGCCGTGGCTGGTTGCTTCTACAAACCGGTTCTGCCAACGCTTGTGGTAGTTGGTGTGGTGGACACGCTTCTCGTTTTCTCTTGACACATTGGCGGCGCCAGTGTGTTATCTTCACGTGAGAGGGCAAGGGAGCGAGCACAGGAGGGAGGGAGGAAGGGAGGGAGGGAGGAGTGAGGGAGGGCTTCCTGCCCTCTCTTCTCGCTCCCTCCTTGGCAGGCAGAAGATGTGTGCTTTTCCGGGAGTCTATGCCCAGCATGGCCTTGAGCCACAGCTTAACTTATGAATAGAATGAGGTAAGGGCTTGGAGAACATTTACTCAAACAACCCATCTCCCCCTTCCACCCCAACTGCTCCCCTCCATGTTGTGCTTTTGTTGGCATGGCAGTGTCTCAAGTGTGACGACGGAGCGCAGTGTGTGTCGGAGTACTCTCAGTGCGACGGAAAAAAAGACTGTGCGGATGGAGCCGACGAATCCCTAGAGCTGTGCGGCTCTTCGTTCAACTGCTCTGCCACTGGTCGGGTACGTACATGTGCTTCAGGAACCCCTCTGAGTCAGTTGAAGAAAAGACTGCATTGTATCAACCTGTACTAGCCCAGGACTTTGGTACCTTGCCCTCTTCCTCCACTTCATCTTCCTCATCCTCCTCGTCCTCCTCTTCCTCCTCCTCTTCTTCACCCTTCTCATTGTTGTCATCATCTTCGCTTCTTTCATCTCTGTCATCGTTCTGTTTTTGTTGTCGTCATCGTCATCATCGTCTTGCTCCTTTTTTCCTTGCTCTCTCCCCCTCCCTGTGTTTTGAACCACCTCCGATTATCTTCCTCCATCCCTCTATTCTTCATCCTCAATCATAGTCTCGTAAAGCACGTGTTGCAACATGGGAATGTCACCTACAT
>SZWC01017617.1:39473-57576 GCA_023375785.1 Penium margaritaceum | reverse complement strand
TAGATATAGATATAGATATAGATATAGATATAGATAGAGATATTGATATAGAGAAAGCTAAAGATATAGATATAGATATAGATATAGATATAGATATAGATATAGATATAGATATAGATATAGATATAGATATAGATATAGATATAGATATAGATATAGATATAAATTTAGATATGGATATATATACATATGGATATAGATGTAAATATGGATACAGATATAGATAAACATATATATAGATATAGACATAGATATAGGTATAGATGTAGATATAGATATAGATATAGATGTAGATATAGATATAGATAAATATAAAGATATAGATATAGATATAGATATAGTTTTTGATATAGATAGTGATATTGGAATACATATAGATTTTGATTTAGATAAATATCTAGATATACATATCAATATACGGATAGATTTATGTAGACATAGATGTAACTATATACATAAGTATAGATATACATACTTAGATACATATATACACAAATATCTACAGCTATAGATATATATATAAATATAGACATGGAGATAAACATTGACGTTGATAAACATGTTGATACTTACATTTGGATTTTGAGGAAAGGACCAAGATAATTCTTGATTTATGTGGCTTGGAAAAATTGGGTGACGAAGTCTTTAAATTGTAATTTTTTATGAGTAATATATTTTATTCTCTGAATTTCATGTTTTTGAATTGTTTGTTTTTGCTGTGGTATATATGAATTATCCTAAGTAAGTCGTGTGATGTGGGAATGGATGTTAAGTGAATGTCGCATACGTGACTTTCACGTTCGTCGGCTGGTACGCGTGGTCGTTTCCCTCCTTTTTTGCTTGCATAGTTGCGATTGTTGGTGATGGAATGATTGTTTCACTTCTTTCCTGGAATGCGGGCTTCTCATGAACGTAGGGATCTTGAACGAACTCAATCTTCTTGTCGCGGTTTTTTTTGTCCGTTTCATGTTGCTTTTTGGCATCATCGTTGTACAACGTTTCTCTCAGACAAACATGGATGGTGCGAGCTTATACTTAGTCGGATTCGCTCGCATCCGCGTTGACGCAAGGATAAGCTCGCACCATTTACGTTGCAAAAGTTTAGCCCTCACCGTTTTCGGAATATCCGTACTCGCTCGCACCATTTATGTCTTCGCTGGCTTTTGGATGATGCAAGCTGCAAAACATCTGAGCAGCTGTGCTGGGAGCATTCTCTTAGATTTTCTGAATGGAAGGTTCCGTTCTCTCTTCTCATTTCAATTCTTGTGAGAAACAACCCAATGGACAACTCCCGCTGCCGAGTCAACATGCTCCATTCTGTATGTGTCCATCGATTGTAGTCATGAGACAAACTGATAACTAAAATCTGCTTCGGGTGGACTTGAAGCCCATCTTCGAAGCATGTCCTTGCTTCGAAGCAAGTCCTTAAGCGAGGTCTTTCATTGCTTCAAGGTGTCTAATTTGAAAACAAAACGTCTTTTAGCATTTGTGCAAATCAACGAGAATGCAAACCACTTGTGTTTTGTGCCCAAAGAGTGCGCTTCCGTGCACTTTAGTCGGTGCATACCTCTCTTACTAAATTTTATTTATCACTAGTGCTCGCGAAATGACGAACACCCATTTGCTCGTGGCTTCAAGCTGCATTTCGCGCTGCATGGTAACACATCAGCGGCATTTCACTTTTCAAACGGTTGAACGGATTTCTTCTTTAACAGCGGATGCTGACCTCAATGATGAGGAGACTTTTCTTTCCGCGCCTGATCTTAACCAGAGGGCTACCTCACAGCCCGAAATTAAATAGGGTTTGAACCTGGCCCCTNGAGGAACAAGGTTGTGGCCACCATCCCGTGACACATGGTGTGGAAGATCGATCTAATGGCAACCCATCGGGATGGGTGTAAAGGAGCCGAGCCATAAAAAAATAAATACAGGTCACAACAACATCGCCAAAGATATAATAGAGGAATTCAATGACGGCGACATCAGTTAATCCACACTGAACTTAAGGGCAGTTATGGACAGTGCCTAGACACGATGTGACGGGTTCAAAACAGAGCAATGGTAGGTGCCTGATTCGAATACTGGTGGATTCAAAATGTCTTTGGACTATCATGACCTGTTAGCGTCTGGTATTGACCCGCATACATGCGAGGGCCCGCTTTAGTTGGAATCCACTATCGCATACATTAACCTAACAGCCAAGTGAACTGAAATGCTATTCGATGGCATCTGTTGTGCTTTTTTTCGCCAGCGCAGCAATGTTTTGCATAAACGCAGAACCGACGTTGACATTTGAACAAACAGTGCCCAGAACTATGGCAACCGCAAGAAACAAAAATCCACGGATCACATGGGATCCGCGACCATCGTTTCCCATCACAAATTTTGCCTCTCTTTGCACTTTAAATCGCACAGCGAGACATACGGCAGTGAATTCCAATTGCCGATCCTCATTTGNTTGTTTTTGAAATACTTGTGACAAGTATCAGAAATCGACACAAGAACCCGTGCTTCCATTCATCAGTTTCTCTCGACAATTCAGTGTGCGGGATATTGACGTGATTATTTTCCCCCTATCACACGAGCACATGATAAGAGGGCGCTCCCAGGTTGTACAACTTTTTGTCCATCATGTTTGCCTTTGCATACCCTCACAATGTACTCAAGTACATATCTATGTTAAGGGGTGAATTGACGCTTTGATTTTGATCTTGAATTTGATTATAGGGTTTTGCTGAGCCTGCAGTCAATCTGTGACTATGACTATTTGTAGGAGGGAAACATTTTGAATTAGCATGGAATCTGATCCTAGTCCATGGCTTTCGCGGTTTTCCTCCCTGGAGATGGTTAGCCGTTTGTCCTGACCTTATGGACAACCTTTGGAATTCAAACGCCAAGCTCGGCGACGTCACCAAATATTTCATATTCATCCAAATGTTACTAAAGACAAGCACCATTGAAGAATAAGTAGATTCGTTAGAAACAGTTCTCTCTTGGGATGTTGCATGAATGTTCTCATCCTAGACATTTCATCCAACTGTTTTTTATGAAAGACGTTATCAAGACATTAGGAGCAATACCATGCAAGCTATCTCAAGGATCAAAGGAGTGAAAATTGTAAGGATTGTTTCATTCTTTTGCTGATTTTACAACATGGATTGTGCACTCATGAGCTCTTGGAAATCTCTTCATCGCGGTGCGTCCCGCCAGACAGGGACATAGTAAGAACCAAAATCAATGCGTCCATTCACCTCCTTAATGCAAAAGTACCTCAAAAATAAAAAAAATCATCCAAGGTTTCCAACATCATTTCATATTTGCTTACACACGGCTACATGGTATTAGGAGGGTTAAAAGAAACGCAAGATGTTGGATGTTTTTCTGGCAGGCCTCTAGTACACAACCGTAAGAGGTTATCGTCTAGGCATGGAAAATATCGGTCATTGTACAAGATGAGGGCATAAAGCTAGTCGCATCACTCACTTCAGGCCGCAAAGGAGCTGTGACCTCCCTCTTTACCGGGACACCTATGCTTTGAGAGCAATCCTTGGGTCATTGAGCCATTGAGTCAAATGCTCCTGTCACTTCCAATAACTATGTTGTACTTGGCCGCAAAGGTTACATATCCTCCATGCTTTAGAGTGAGAAGGTTAGCCCTCCCTCCTCTTGTAACCTTGCCTTCCATGCATCCTCGTGACCTTCTGAAGAAATAATCTTGTCCTAGAAATGCGAATTCCATGGAGCGTAATGGAGGAACAATCCTACTATGACACTTCTTCCAAAACTTCATGGTGTATGTAACATGGATGAAGCTACTGTGTTGGAAGCCAAGCACACTTCTTAAAATGATGCTAGCAGTATGTACACAAAAAATACTAATCTTGAAACTCCAAACAATCACATTAGCAAGTCTTAAGATCCACAAAGTATCAATTTGCTCACTTGATTATACCTGTCCTTGAGGAGAGCTAAACTTTGGGTTTCACAAGCCTCTATATGCTAAGTCAGCTCCGTCAAATGTGCATCTAGCAACCGCGCAAGGTGCTTCTACAATAGCTTAGGGTTGCCATCACAAAAATCTCTACGCCATGAATACAGTTCATCCATTCGATCCTTGAATTTCATCATGATGTAGTCGCATACATCCACGGACTACTCCAATTTAGGCATGTCCCTTATGTTTTGTACGAAGTGATTCTAAAACCAAGCAACATCCGGCATGTCATGGCCAAATCTTGGAAGGGGGAATAATAAAATCACAGAGTAATAAGGTGGAACTCCACGTGTCAACACGATGCTTTTATAGGTGATGCCACAAAGTTCCTCAAAAGCTCTTTCATACGTCGACTCTGACATTGTTCATGCTACTCTCTAATGTGATCAACTGACTTGCTCCCTGTTCCCCACTTCCCCTCTTCTACACGATGCTCTCCTCCAGCTTTTGCATACGGTGCATATGTGTAGCGTTTGGGAGGACATTGGAGACTGAGTCCCTTTTGCTAGTCATACACGACAACACTTGCATGTGAGCTTTTTTCCAGAAACTTTTCCTCAAGCTACTGCAGTCCTGTCGTACCACTACAAAAGCGACTGGTGCCATGTGTCTATTTGTATCTTTGGTCAAGAACTCGTGACTAACGGATCCTAAAGATTCTTAGTATGTGCAGCATCGACTATAGGCCATGGTCAAAATCCCCTTAAAATCGACATGCGCGGCCGGGAAGAATCACCACGAAANCCACGTGTCAACACGATGCTTTTATAGGTGATGCCACAAAGTTCCTCAAAAGCTCTTTCATACGTCGACTCTGACATTGTTCATGCTACTCTCTAATGTGATCAACTGACTTGCTCCCTGTTCCCCACTTCCCCTCTTCTACACGATGCTCTCCTCCAGCTTTTGCATACGGTGCATATGTGTAGCGTTTGGGAGGACATTGGAGACTGAGTCCCTTTTGCTAGTCATACACGACAACACTTGCATGTGAGATTTTTTCCAGAAACTTTTCCTCAAGCTACTGCAGTCCTGTCGTACCACTACAAAAGCGAGTGGTGCCATGTGTCTAATTTTTATCTTTGGTCAAGAACTCGTGACTAACGGATCCTAAAGATTCTTAGTATGTGCAGCATCGACTATAGGCCATGGTCAAAATCCCCTTGAAATCGACATACCCCGGCCGGGAAGAATCACCACGAAACATTAAATTTTTAAACCCCATCCTTGTTCTCTCAAACTGCAAATTCCTTGTCTGACGATTTAGCTTGCGACCTAGCTTCAAAGGAGGAAATTCATAAATGATTTGTGATTACTTTTGAGGTTGCAAACCAATACCTTTTTGTCAGGAATGTGAATATTTCTCATTGGAAACTTTTGTATGCACTCATGCCAGAGGATATCTTATAGATAATTTACATGAAGCATAGGATGTATCCTATTGTGCTTATTTTCTTTAATATCCATAGTTTAGGGCATCTTTATTTTGGAGCAAGTTTTTTGGTAAGGAATTGTTGAGGCGACACGTTAGGATTTCTTGAACGAATTGCTTGTATCCTTCAACTCAATGACCGTCGGTCTCGATCACCGTGGACGTACGGTGTTCAAGGTCACATGAGTCTGGTGCAGCTGGTCTGACACGGCTAGCCACGTTGGACTGACAAGGCTGATGCACGAGAGTGGTCTGTGAGGCGGTTTGCCTCTTCCATGTGGATGTGAACGACCGTCCACATTTTTCATGGTATTTTTTTTTTATGCGTTGAACTCTGTTTCGGTCATCGAGTCATCCAAAGCAGTTCATTAGGTTGTACTTTAATTTTTTTATGAAATACAAATTTGTCAAAGAAGAGTCTACAAACATACATAATCAAATGTTAAGTGCAGTAGGTATCCTCATGGTATTGTTAAGTCAGTGCACCAGCCGTCCCTTGTGCGTCATGTTGAAGCAAAGCAACCACCTTTACATATGTGCAGGAGGGGTAGATGATCACAATGTATAATGACAGGTCTTATGCCCTCACATATTGTGACCACCGGGAAACAAGGCATGAATACCTATCCATCTACGATCAAAGGGGTAGTTCCAATGTAAGCCTACGTGTGAGAGATCGAGTCAAGCATCTTCATGCATTACAAGTCACACCCTACCTCGTCAAGGCTACAAGAAAAGGAATGACTATTTTTAATGTTTGATAAAGACTGGACGGAGGTAGACAGCTGCTCGGCTTTCCTAAAAAATCATTGGTGGACGTCTACTTGCCATTGTACGTGTGGTGAGTAAAGGTCTACCACCTGCAGTAACCCTCTGGAGGGACGATCTACATGGTTTCTGTCCATTTTTGTCCCCTAGTCTCCAGTTGTGCCTGTTGAGATTTAAGGAGTAGGCAGTGACAAAGTCACTATATGCTCTAGTGGAGCAAAGAGGTCCCCTGCTACCGTAGGATCTCTTTGTGTCCAGCAAGCATGCCTTTTACACTTGGCTAAGAAAGCAGTAGAAGCAAAAAGTGTGAAGTTGAATATTGTTTGAAGTAAAGTTATTGTACAAGGAACAACAACATAACAAACAGTTCAGCATTGCACTCTGACATAACTCCTGGCCCTAAAGTGGGGCGCAATGGCTTGCTAGGCCGTCAAGGCCGTCAAAGCAAGGGTCTTGGCACAGCCACCACCATAATAGTGAAAGGCCTTCATGATGTCAAGGCCTCCTCCTCCCGGGCTGGTAGGCCTTGCCAGGCTTACAGGGACCTTGGAGGTCAATCCCTCCAAGGCCCTTTGTAAGCCTGGCAAGAACGTACTAGGCTTACAGGGATCCTGGAGGGCTGGCATGCAAGTGCCAGCCTTACAGGGGTCTTGGAGGGACCTCCAGTAGCTTGGTCATGAACTCCGATGGTAAGGTATGGACCCTTGCACGTGGTGTGGGAAACTGTACCAAAGATAGTAAAACTAGAGATACTGGGATGTGGCAGGACCTTCACCTTTCATACTTGAGAACTTGGTAAGTTGACCATCTGAACGAGAAGCCTCTTTCAAGTAGTTCATGCCTGTTGCCACCTCTGCCTAACTCTGGAGAAGCTTCTATCCAGTGGAAGCTTCCTCCAGTTATTGGCTCGGACTGTCACCTTTGTTGCTCCAGGGTGAAGCTTCCTCGTTGAGGAAGCTTTGTGAGGTCTCCATGTGAAACTTCACCTAAAGGTTTCTTGCTCATCACGCCTTCCTCTCATGATCGTTGATGTTACCATGCTGCAACATCAGGCCCGTTGATCTGGATCCACCTGAAGCTTGCACCAGATTGGCCCATGAAGATCCAAGGGTCTAGGCTTCATGCATGGTTGAGGTGAAGCTGTGTAGGCCTCTTGTTCAGGCTACATATTGCCTTTCCAGTCAACACCAGACCATGTTGACCTGAGTGCATGCGCACTACTATGCAATTGTCTGCTCCCAAAAGCATACATTCTCCTCATGTGCATGCTTTGTCCACAAAGCACTTTTCACAGCCGTTAGGGCATCTCTCCAGAGAAAATCTGGTCTTTCCCCTTCAAGATTCTCAGTTGAGCTACACCCGGGGGATTCACGGAAAAATCTATAAAATGCTCTCAGGGCCTTCGATTGGAGTGTCGCATGTGCTCTGCTGATACAAAAAATCAGCATAGTTTTTGCTTACTCCAACAGTGCCGAGACTTTTGCCTTGTCTTCTGATTTTTCTTTGGATTTCCATAATTCCTCTAAAAAAGATCAAAACGGAGCTAGTTTTCCTGAGACTCGAATATTGATTCTACATCCATTCTGTAAACTTTTTTTTTTGGGATATGCAATGATTGAATTATCCTGTTCCTTTTTTGTCAATACTATTGAGCTCAATTTATTTCTTTGCTATTTCTCAAGATGTAATGTTGGCTCACACCCTACGCGACAACTGATCCAGTGTTTCACTTTTCATATTACTGAAAGGTTTTCTTTTGCTGAAGCGGATGCTGACCTAAGTTACCAGGAATTTTTTTATGTTTTTCCATGGTTGTGACCAAATGAGGCTTAGGACTACCACACCACACAAAGTCGGCCGGGGATTCAAACTTTTAGCTATTGAGCTAACCATCTCTGGCAGAGAAGCCACAAAGCCAGAAGGCTCACAAAGGTTTTTACACCTTCTTCCTTTGTAGGCATGTGTCATGCATCCTTAACTTAATCAGGCATAACATTCACCTTCAAGAGCACTAATACCTTAGCATTACATCTTAAGAAGAGCTCAAGTTGTCAATACACAAGAGAACATCAAGCAAGGGTTCATTGACCAGCATGCAATAAAGGTCCTTATATAGCTGTCTGTCCAGCCCTAGAACTTAAAATCACATTACTTAGAAGTGGCGTGACCCAGCCACATAACCAATAGACTTACACTGTGGGCTTGACACATAAGCATCCTAGCGTCAAGGTGACAGACCAACCATTCAGCTTACAAGAAGCTAAAGACTTCCTTTCTTGGAGGCTTTTACAACAGCCAAGAAGTACATAGGGTCAAGATCAGACTTATGACATCTCACTTGGCCAAATCAACAAAATGGCCAAATTAACCATTCACACACGTGGTGTACTCATAGGTCATATCTCATATGAGACAAAGCATAGTTGAGTCGTCCTACAACAGATGGACGAGTCATACCTCCATAAGGGGCAGAGCATTCATGATCCCTCCTACAACACTGAACAAGGGGGAGACATTCAACACAACCTGCCCCGCAAAGAACAACTCTACAGGTAAGAATGGTTGTACAAGGGCGTGTTTCCATAGGATTTTTAACTCATATGAAGCTATAATCTGGCCAAGTTGACAAACAACTGTGAAGGCTTGTGTTATGATGGAACCCGTGAAGTCAAAGTTAAAGGATTTCAGATGAACCTCTCTGTTTGTTTCTGGTTTTCAATGGATTACAGGAAACAAGTGAGCCACATGTGTCTGGGAGAAATATTGTGAAAATTGATTGTGCTCACCATCCTCCCATACAGAACAGAAGAGATGAATCTAGTGACAAGTCATGAGGAGTTGAAAACAAGGAGCTCAAGCAGGCTTATGAGATCCTCATGAGCTAAAGGTTGGTTAGAATATTGATACGTTACTTCTAGAGTCATCCACACGACCTATAGTGCATGAATGGAAGAGGAATGGTGACTCCCATGTACTTTGAACACGTCAAAATCCATCTCAGACTGCTGGACAGTTTTTTATTGGTGTAGAAACGCTTCTGGAGAATTCCACTCCCAATTGACTCCACACGAGCCATGGTGCAGGCACAACAACAGATCATGGAGCAGCTAGGAGTCCTCACGTTGGAGTATGAAGATGTCAATTGGTAGATGATTGCCATGCAAGGCAAGGCAGACACTAGAATTAATCGGATGGTTTGGTAAATGATCCCGCCAAGAACAAACATAGTGGCTATGAAATCATTTACTCGCTATATCAAGGGAGCAAGCATATGTTTTTTTTGCAATAGAAATCTACATAAGGACCTTGAGAACACTCTAGTAGACAATGCTATGCGTGTAACATTCATAGCAATACTATAACACAGAGCAGCTCTAGAGTGGTGGAGGCAGTTGAATGAGCTAGCTATTCAAAGTGGAGGTGGGAACACATTCGTGCAACACACTGTGATGTGGCAACCAAGTACATGACACGCTTAAGCGCGCATGCTAAAACTATGAGAGCTTTTTGAGTGAGCCATCAGAGATTGTTTTGATCTGGTGAGTGTCTCCATTCTTCCATGCAACAAAGCGAAGCAGATAGGCTCAGGAGAGGAGTAAGTACATCAATTTCTGGCATTCTCCTTGAAGATAAAGGACATGAGCAAGTCAAGAATTACCACAATGATTTGAACGGGCAGATTCACTACATGTTGGAAAGATGTGGTATCACAAGTCTCAAGTAAATGGTAGCAATCTGCATGTGCTTTAACGTGCTAAGATACAATGGAGAAAGATACAATAATTAGCAGGAAAGTTTTCAACATCGACAACAATGTCAACATACTGACCTATTGCACATCGATTATATGCCGGGATGCTATTAGCAAAGCAAGGTCTGTGATGGGAATGCTTTGATGCATGGGAAGCTTATATACCATGAAAGGACCACAAGAAGAAGAGGTAGGAAACCTGTAGTTGGAAATGAGCGGTGGATGAGCACCTGTATTAAGAAAATGTCCTGCATCAATGAACATCACTCCCAAAAGCCCATCGACAGTGAGGGAGTTGCCCAGTGTACTATTGCACAACGTAGGAAGCAGGAGCATTATGAAAATCCTTCTGAAAGGAAAAGTTTCATCAACTAATGTTGCAAACGACAAGGGGTGCCAGACTTGCTGGCAGATAAAAGCATTGTTGCACTACGACGCATCACACGTGTTCTTCTACGACAAGCTTTTCGAGAGGCCGATGCTAGCATGACTACCTAGAAATCCGGCTAAGGCCAAGTTGGTGCAAGGGGAGCTGGAGTCCAAGTTGGGTCTAAAACCTTTGAGGGTCCATCTAGGCACGATTTTGTGCAAGGTCAACTTTCACACGTGCACTATGGATGCTTACGATGCCACTTGGTGACATGACTTGCTGTACCGGTGATGAGAGGATGAGCCACAGAAAATTGTAATCATGTTTCCATTCTGGACTGGGGATGAGGAATCAGAGGCAAGCAAGGTGCCATAGCTGAGGTATGTGTAGCTAAAGCGCATTCAACGCAAGGGCGACCAAGTTTACCTCATGTGGGTGGGGCAAAAGGAAAAAATCTAGAGAGGTGGAATCATTGCCAGAAAAGGCCAAACAATAGGAAGGAGAGCAGTAGGAACCAGAAGAAACATAGTTTATTAAGGCAAAAAGGGGATTCTAGACAACTATGTTGTAATGAATTGCCAAAGGATTTGCGACCCGAGCAAGACATCGACCATGATATCAAGCTGTTCTTGATGGAAAACCCAACAATATGTGTTGCTTATTGCGTGGGTGACATTGAGTTAAGTGAGCTCAAACATCAATTGGAGGAGCTAAAAAAGCAGGCGTCCATGAGGTTGTTGGTGTCACCCATTGCTACTCTAGTCCTCTCAGTGAAAAATAAGGCAAAGGAGCCTCAGTTGTACATGGATTGCACTTAATAGCGTAATGATCAAGAACTAGTATCCACTGCTAGGGGTCGAGTAGTTGATTGACCAGTTGAGGGGAGAGCATTATGTTAGCAAGACTGAACTGCCCTCATAGTACCACAAGATCCAAATGGTGGAGAAGAATATGGGGAAGACGAGATTGTGGATGCGCTAGTGACATTTTGAGCACCTCATTATTTTGTTTGGGTTGACCAATGCTCCACCAACATGAATGAATCTCATGAACCGTAATTTCTACCCCAGCTGGATCCGTTCATGGTGGAGATATCCTCATCTACTCACGGATTGTAGAAGATCATAAAAAACATCTTCAACAACTGCTAGATACTCCTTGACGTTTTGTTTAAAAACCTCGCAAGTGTAATTTCAAGAAGTGAGAGGTGGAGTTCTTTGGGCATATTGTGAGCGGTGAGGGTCTTTCCAAGGTCACAAAGAATATGGAAACTGTAAGGCAATGGCCAATACCGTGTTTTGTACATGGAATTTATGCTTCGTGAGGTTTGTTAAATGTTTCCAGAAGTTCATCGAGAATACGTAGAGAAAAGTACGCCACTCACTCAGCTACTGAGGAAGGATTACCACCAGGAATGGGATAAGATGAAGTAGAAGATATATAGGGAGCTGAACTATGCAATGTGGGACACTCAGATCCTATTACATCCATGTTCATCCAGACAACACATAATGACAACGGATGCAAGAAACTACACAATTAGCACAGTGCTGATGCAAGATCATGGGAAGGGGCTGGAACACATTACATATATCTTCTCAAGCTTATCGTTGCAGATTTTAACTATGCAGTACACATGAAGGAGATGCTTGCAGTGATCCATGTGTTCAAACGTTAGAGATACTACTTGGAGTTGTGGTTTTGCGTGGTTCACACAAAACACTCTGCCATTAAGTCATTGATGATGCAACCAAATTGCAGTAATTCGAAAACTTGTTGGATTGAATCATTCTCACAATGAGATCCAATGTAAGACTGGGACATTGAAAACATTAGAACCTTTGACGAGGAGGCTAAGACAAATTCTTCATGCCATCTTAGTGCCGATGGGATCTCCACAGATACGGAGCCTCTTCTGACATGGCTATGGCTTGGATGGAGGTTCATGGGTGGTGTGCTGAAAGATGCCACGAGGGATGGAGGGTATTACTGAAGGGGTTGGGACCAGAAGACTTTACTCCAGCTTATGCACCCTAGTTCAATCAATTTTAGAGGAGACATATGATGGTCACTACCCGGATCACTTTGGCTTCAACAAGATGCTCAAGTCTTTGGAATACCAATACTTGTGTCCGCCGATGGTGAAAGACTACAAGAGGCTCGTAAGAAGCTACAATTATTCCAACAAATCAAGGCATGGGGATGTGCAAACATAACCTGTACCTGATTGGCTATGGATTGACATCTTGCTTGTCTTCATTGGTAAGTTGCCTGTAACACAGCAGGACAATAAAATAGTATTGGTGTTGGTGGATCGATTCTCAATGATGGAAACCAAACTGCATGCCTAGAGAGCACCACGGCTGCCGGGAGTGCTCAACTCCTTCTCATTCCTGTCATCAAGCTACATGGAATGCCGCAATGGCTCGTCTCAGATCATGATCCACTCCTCACTCTATAGTTCTAGATGGAGCTCATGGGGAGGATGGAAAATTGGATAAATCTGACCACTGGATACCATGCACACATCGATAGACAAATGGAGAGTGAAAAATGGACCTTGGACTAGCTTCTATGGAGCATGGTCCCTGTAAATGAAGAGGGTTGGGAGGATAAGCTCCGTTGGGATAGATTTCATCCACATATCAATGATTTCAACACTAATAGGAAAGTCGTTGTTGGAGGTGGTCCACGTCTTCCAGCCACTAAGCCCAACCGATTTTCTATTCAGTATTGGAGTGACAGCACTGCTCTCCACGAGCATCTCAAACATGTTGGGATGTCGCATCTCCGACAGGGGTGAAGGAGGGAGGAGGGGATGAATGTAATGAGGTGTTTTTTTCTTCTTCTCATACTTTGGGTTTGCTTTGAGTTTTGGGAGCATCTAAGCCCATTTTTCATTTTCAGAAATCAAGATCACAATCGAGCCCGACTCCTCTTGTCCGTGGAATTGAGTGAGGAAGAGGAGCAAGCAGGCAATCGAGTAATGGCATGTCGAGCACGCCGTTGCTGGAGGGCTATCTTGTTTGTACCTATATGGTGTTTTGTACATGCCACGTGTGGCTGGCTTTCACGCTCTTGGTGAATAAAGTGAGAGACCCGCTGTCTGCCAAGGGGCATCCTAGTAGGAGAGCCATCCACAATGGATGCGGTCAATGGCTATATCAAAACTAGTGAATGGGACCGTTTTGACGGTGGTTTGAACGACATGGTAATCAAACCCACTGTTAGGTGACATACGTGGTGACGTCTGGCTCATGAAGCAGTTCGCCGGAATAGTGGAAATGCCTTGTGCATGAGCATAGGTTACAATACATGACATTGACATGAATAGATCGACGACTAAGGTTCTCTGTAGCTATTCATTAGGTGCAAATAGATTGCAGGGTGCAGGTGCAGGATTCAAGTAGCTTGTCATAGCAAGCTAGTAGAGCAGATCAACAAGACTGGGACTAGCCGGCCGGACACCATAATTACCATGTACTTTGCTCATTGTTCATAACCTATATCTTTGAGCGCTGGTTCAAGGCTATCTCCACATCTGCTGCCACCGTGCTCTCCAACCACCAAGGCCTAATCCTTTCTGGAACACATACACTCTCACATCAACAATGGAACCTACAGCTAGATAAGGTGAGGCGCATGCACGAGTGGTGGTGGTTGGCAGAGCTAAATGCACAACAGAGATGTGGCTTGCTGCTGATACGTGTAGGTTCACTTGATCATGCAAGAATATCAGACATAGCATTGAGCGCTCACTTCATTTGTGCCGATGTTTCCTTGAGATTGTGGAATGCATACAATACAAGGAAAGTGTTTGAGGTACATCCCCAACACAATGGTAGTGAAGATTTCTCGCTCATGGAGCCCCACAATCCTCAAGTGACATAAGACACACACTGCCCGTTGCCATGGACCTAGGCCTATGTCAACCCCTCACAACTCCTCACATGAGGAGTTGGAGCCTGCCACTCATTACAATTGGGTTGCATGTGTCTTGGATAGGAAGAGGGTGAGGTCAAGATCCTAGGCACAACAAGAATCGCACTGGTGCCAACAAGGGGCAGGCCGATGCATTTGTGGAAGTCAATTAATATGTAAGTGGGAGCAATTAGGATGAAACCACAAGTAGTGTGAGCTATCTTTGCTATCTTGAGCGAGTTATGAAGGAATGCAAAACATACATGGGTCCTTGCATTGATGAGATCTTAGAGAGGAGATACATACAAATCAAGCAATATCTCCAGATTGTAACGAGGTGGGCAAGTCTCAATTTCCTTTGTGGTTTCCATGTGCAGGACGATGCAAGAGGAAACCTATGAAGAATGGATAGAAATTCCATTGCAATTGAAATCTGGTGGCAACGTGCGCTTGTGGATACAATATCATGCCAAGGCTATGATAGTGGTTGCTATTATTCCAGCAATGTTCATGTGGAAATCGTAGACTTCCCTCACTATTTCCTACAATTTGGAGGCTTCAGTCATTGTTGTTGCTACTACTGCATTGTAGGAAGCGGCAACGTCAACGGCGATGACCACCAACAATGGTAACGGGTACGGTGTTAAGTTGGTCGTCAAATGGAGGTGAAGCATCTTGCAGATATCTGCTAGCATCATGCTCAGCCCAACCTCTACCTGATACCTGATCCCGCTTCTCTGCATGGAAAATGTGTTGTTGCAGTGATGCAGTAGCATGGACATAGAGCTCTATTTCTTTCTCGGCTTCTCCAGCTGTAGAGCAACCACTAGTCCCTAAGAACCTATGCAGGCGGAGCTTTGGCGATGTGCACAGAACACTTATTCCATTAATGACTACATCTCTGCTATTACAACGGAAGCATCCTCCTGCCCCAAAAGGCATAGAAAGGGATGTCAGAGTTATGAAATGTGCAACAACACGTCATGGTCGTTGTTGGGCTTCTGTCCCACTCGTTGCATATTGTCCAGACAAAGGGTGGGTATGGTGAAAAACCACTAAAAATGCTAATGTTGTTGACATGGATGTCACTACTGTTGTCGTCTTTCCTGTAGGTGACCAATGTGACACATTTGCACTCTTTTTGTGCAAATACTAAATTTGGTGATATTGATGTATCCACGGTTTGTGACCTAATGGCCTTAGAGGTTTCCATTCATATCTCCACTGTTGTAGCTGCAAATGCCACTGATGCAAGATTCATGTGGTGGTGAAGGATTTTGACACCACGACCAATGTCACAGCCAAACTAAACATGCATTTGCTGAGAATGTCTGACCTCTGTCACAAATCTTGCAGCCGCTTCAGCCGATGATTTCAGATATGCACCTTACAATGGTGGCAGCTTTTTTTTTCGACTTATTGTCGCCTCTACTAGTTTTTCCTCTACTGTTATGGCTATCACCCTTGTCATTGCAGAAACAAGGGCAACGGAGGTCATGTCAACATGGATGAAGGGTGGTAGGTAATAGTGTTGTTGCTACCATCAGGGTTTCCTCAATCCACGAGTGCAACCATTGCTACTTCCATTGTTAAGAGCAAAGTGAATGCAGGGTCTGTTGCTGCAATCGCTATGGCTACTATGGCTAGTGTCGCTGCTGTTGCTGTTGTTGCTTCTTTTGTTGTAGTTGTTTCTGCAAATGGTATTGTTGTTGCGTATTCTCTTGCATTTTTTGACACAACCACTGTCATTATTGTTGTAACTTCTACGTTTGCTGCTTCTATTTTTCCAACTACTTTCAACAGTGATGCTACTACTTCTCTCACTACACAAACCACTGACCAAAAATCCATGACAGACAGTAGATGTTCTCTCTTTGGCCAATGATGCTATCTGGTTACTAGCGCTCCTATTACTTTTCTTGTTACTGTTGCTGGTGCCACAACTGCTCGTCGTGCTTGTGTTCCAGAGCCGATGTTGCTTGTGTGGCCCAGGAATTTGTAGTGGAGTGGGTTTTTTTTCTTATGCTGCTACATTGGCACGCTTGTTCATTTCACTGAATGCAAGGTCAATTGTTTTTGGAGAGAGATTTAGTTTATAACATGGAGAGCATGCACGTTGCCCCTGACCGGCACACCTACGGGGTATAAAAAGTGACACCGCCACCAACGGCACATGAACGGTGGGAATATGAAAGAAATGACAAATGCGATCTAGGCACTGACAAAGACCGGCTCAACCGAACACAGAGAAGATGACCCGAGGGCAAGAGGTAGCCCCACACTGTGTTGCAGCGGAAGATCATCTCCCTCTCGGCGGTCATCCGCCGTCGTGCAATGCACAACACTGCAAAAATGGATGGCTGCACGCTGGCTGCGCACACCAGCAAAAGAAACCCGCCGTGCCACAATAACCACAGCACGCTGGACCCATCGCTCGAACACCTCTGCAGAGCGCCGTCGTGGCCCCTGTGCCAGGCAGATTCTGGCGAGGCGGGCCAGGAAGGACCAGAAGTGGTCACCCATGCCGCCCAAGGTCTCCCATGTAAGAGGGCGCACGTGGCGCCCCGGCCGAGCCGTCGGGCGATACCGCTCCACCTTGCCCCTCTCTGGTGCCTCAACCGCCACGCCTGACCCGGATACCCTATCCCCCTGGGGATCCACCGTAGTCACGTCAAGAACCCAGGTCCGGCTCGACTCAGGGTCCGACAGCGTCAGGTCCGGACGTGGCTCATCCTGCGCACCATCTGCCTGGCGGGGCACGCCCCCACTCTCAACTGTGAAAGAAAGCCGATGCTCATGGAAGATGTCGGCAAGCTCATACCTAATGGCATTGTGGATGCGCTGGATGGCTCCGTCAATCCGCCGTCTCCTGGTCACTACTCCGGGGTCTATACCATCAAGGCCTACTTGCTCCTGATGGGGAAGGGGAAGGCCCAACCACAGCTGGGAATGAAGACGAAAGTCTGCCGGAGCCAAGTAAATCCGATCTGTTGGCCGGGTGGAGTCGCCTGCAGCTAGAGGGCGCTGCCCCTCGTCGCCGTCGCCCAGTNGAGTGACTAGCAGCAATGGGCCGCCCTACCACTGGATTCTTATGCACTTTAAGGATCACATAGAAAGGACAAGGTGAGAACCCGTGTGTGGGCTCCCGGAAAAAGAAATTCCAAATGTGAGAGGCAAGCAAATTACCACCAGAGAACCTCTGGCGGATCCGGTCTGTTGGCCGGGTGGAGTCGCCTGCAGCTAGAGGGCGCTGCCCCTCGTCGCCGTCGCCCAGTAGCGCTGATGAGCGTGGCGCTCACAGCCACGCCAGTGGGCGAATGCCTCCGGGCCCCCCTGTGCGCACCCACAGCGTCGCTACGCCAGCTGATCGTATGTTGCAGTCCACCCCTCCTGCCGAAAAGAGTACCACTGTGTGCACATCCGCTGGTACAGACCCGGCATCATGCCCTGCTGTAGCGCCTCTAGGGTGGACAGGGTCTCAAACACCGGCCTGGGCAGCTCCTCCTCCACCAGGTACCAACCGGAGCCAAGTGCTGTAGCGCGCCATCCGTTGGAAGGAAAGGGGTGAACTCGCTGGTGAGAGCCGGCAGAAGACTCCCTGTCGAGCAAGCATAGGCTAGGGGAGCCCGGTCTCTCGCCCCCAACAGGCCCGCCCCGCCGGCGGCGAATGGCAACTGCAATTGCCATCGACTCAGACGCTGTAGCTGAAAGGCCATCGACTTCACCTCCCGGGCCTGTGCAATGTGTAAGAGGCGTAGAACCGCCTCTTAAATGGCCTGGTCGATGCGGTGTAGAGTCTCCAGCCAATGCTCCTCATGCAAGGTCATTTTCAACACTCCATCAGCACGAGCAAACAAAAAACGTATT
>SZWC01017616.1:48212-59931 GCA_023375785.1 Penium margaritaceum | reverse complement strand
ATATAGATATAGATATAGATATAGATATAGATATAGATATAGATATAGATATAGATATAGATATAGATATAGATATAGATATAGATATAGATATAGATATAGATATAGATTTAGATATAAATACAGATTTAGATTTAGATTTAGATTTAGATTTAAGTTTAGATTTATATTTAGATATAGATATAGATGTAGATATAGATATAGATATAGATATAGATATAGATATGTAGTCTTAGATAGAGATATAGATACATGACAAGGTATATAGATAGAACTAGATCTATATATGGATATGGATGGGGATATGGATAAAGAACTTAATATGAAACTAAGTATAGAACTACGTGCAACACTAGATATTGAACTAGATATAGAAATAGACATGAATTGATGTATAAAGTGAGAGAAATGTAGATACATATCCCTACATACATAGATATAGATTTAAGCTAATATATAGATGTAAATGTAGATATTGATATATACATACATATATATACGATTGTAGGTATATAAATAGATATAGATTAAGATACATTTTTAGATGTGTACATGGATGTAGATCCACATTTAGATACAGATATAGGTATAGATGGGCATACATATATAAAGACGTAGACAAAAAAGTGATAATGGATATGGATGTTAATTTTAACGTTAATATTTTTATCTATAGAAAATAATATTTCAATATTTTTATATGTCTATGGATATTTATATTGATGAAGATAATATTGTTTATAAAAAACAAATTTACATTGAATGTGCAATTGAAATTCATAGAAAAAATTGAGCACGTATACATGACCACATAAGGTCGTATATGAAGTCAAAACTCGGATGAAGATGAAAACCCGTATTTAAACTGCATTCAATATCATCAGAGGACTTAAAATCCTTTATAACATGACAAGGCTTCATTTTCTTTCAATTTAAATAAATATTTGCTTACATGGTTAGGTAAAATGAACTAGAGAAAAAGAATTCTTAATCTGTGCATTTTTTCCTCGCCATGGTGAGGAAATAAGTAATGCACAAATTTCCCCATTTTGAGATGTGCAAATTTCCTTGTGAAGGATCATTCTTGGAGCTTTTGGATGATTATATATTCATAGGGATTGAAGACGTGTCTGTCGTAGATTCATCATGAAATGCGCCCTCGGTTCTATAAATTAGAAATCGGACCTACTTTTTTTCACTTGCATTCAGTTCAAATCCAGCACAGAGGTGTAGCGTTATCAATATGGATGCATACCGGGCCTTGTTATCATGATCAAGATTGTTGCTCTGTTTAACTCCACTTACTATTTTTCCTTGTCAGCATGGTTTTCCTCATAAAGTATATAAATACGTGCTGTAGTGTTGGTCGGCACGATGAAGTTTTGTTGCACGTATTTGATGTCCAATCTGTTACATCGCGTGTATATACATATTTCCTGGGTAGCGCGCATGGATTAAGTCTTCACTAACATAGTATCCCTTTGTTTTCTTACTTTTGTGTGTTTGTGCCGTGAGAAAATCGTGACTGGTGGATCGGTCATTTTCTTATGTATCCACCCATCAGGGTGCAAGAATGTGTTAGACTGTATGCCCCCCCACGTCCGCGGACGCCATGCTTTCGTCAACCCAGTACAAACAAATCATGGACACTGACATAGATGTCCGGACAGACCCCAGATAGCAATGAATTAGTAGTCTAACGACAGAGCAATAAGGTAAGGATTGTCCGTTAGGTTGGGTCCAACCTTGGCCTCTCCCTGTCCTATTTCACGAAACTGGTCGTCATGATGAGCTCTTGTGACTTGTGAACCCGGCTTCAAATAGGGTCAAAATGTAATTGAAAGAAAAGAAATTCAATCACCGTCATAGAAGAAGGTAAATAGATTGCATTCTGCCTATTATTACGTCATATTGATTTTCATAACATAATGAAACATTCAAAACTCATCCACATTTGTCAAAGGTGTTTTATTGTGAAGTTCATCACAAATATGTGAAACTATAATGTTCACGATAGAAGAGAAAATTGATCTAATTAAAATAAATTCATCATGAGATAAAACAAAATTCATGAAGAAAACAAAAACTTGAGAAGAAACGACTTTTAATATTCTTCTTCAATATGTTTGTGAATGTTGTACATAAAGCTGTATCGTCAAGCGCATTTGTTCTACTTTCGGTTTTTCTTTTTTAATAGCTTTTACATCCACACAAGCTGGAATAAATCCAGCATAGCTTGAAGTAACTAGGAAACGTTTGCCCAAACCATACACAATTTTTAAGAGCACGCATGGACAAATAAAAAACAAATAGTTCGAACAAATGCGGGTGACAATCTGGCAACCCATGTACAACCACATTTTGATTCCACGGACAAGGTAAAGTCTCATGGCAAACCTTTGATTATGTGGTCTGGATTGTGGGAAGTTATTTAGCCTCTTAAGAGATGCTAACATGAATACTTTGGCTATGTTACTATGTAACCCTATGCACGCTTTGCGTGAAACAATTGCCTCTTGGTTTTTTTTTCCCTCTTGAGTAGGAAGTCAAATCTTGCTTGCTTCCTGGTCACCTAGACGCACGACCGCAAAACCATGGCAGTCCAGAGAACAGCAAACGGCGGCTCTGAGATGTTGCACCGAACCTGCCGCATTAAGGTCCGCGGTCATTTTCATGAATAATGCCGGTGTTTTTGTTTCTCCTGCTTTTATTTTTCTTTCGCGTCCTTTTCTTCATCTTCTCCATTTCTCCCTTGTTGCCTGCACCTTTTATCATTGCCCACTCTTTTGGCATTCATGGCCTGCTTTCTAGTTTTTTTTCAAAATACCTTTTTATTTTCTTGTCACCTGTGCCCCAAAACCTCCTTTGCAAATAAGGCGACCGTTGATTTTTTGCCACATCTCTGATTGTGCTGTGTTGTGTCCTCCCACCTTGTGTACATCGGCATGCGGATCACTGACAACGAGACTCGACTTTGCTAGAGTGTCGTCCGGTGGTGCCAACACTCGTTGAGGACTACACGTAGTTCGCTGGAGCCTCCTCCCTCCAACGACGTGCTCAGCTCCATTGGCAAGCCTCCTCGACGGTTGGGTCGCCGGCGGTCACTGCCACTACGGATGTTGTCTGCATGCGTCCAGTTCTAGACCTGACTGTACCATTCCGTCTACAGCGTCCTGCTCTGCTGACGGTCCAAATCTCATGCTAGCATGGCACTGTTGTCACCGGGGACTAGTGTAGGCGCTCCCTGGGTTTTGGCAGCCATAACTCCTCACTACTGTTTTTCTAGCAGATTTTGACTCCATGTCTATGCTCGGAGTGTCCGTATTGTGGAATGGGCAGTTTTGAGGCAAAGCGGACAATGCCCGGGTTTTGGGCTGTCGGTCGTCCGTGAAAACCCGCCAGCCTAAAAATAGAGCTATTTTCTGATTGGCTGGTAAACATAGTAACATTCTACAAAGATAGGGGAGGTTAGTTCTTGGAGGGGTCTCCCATTGTGTCTGGTTTTTTATCCTTATTCAATGATTTCCATTTCTTACCTGCTTTCCAGCGCTTACACTTGCACGTGCATTTCTAAGTAACAAACCCAAAGCACTCAAACTCATAGTCGACTAAGCAACGAGTGCGAATGCCTCCGCGCTGTATCTACAACACTGCTGCATGAAATTGCTGTCTAAAAACTCTAGGTTGGTATAAGAGCCAAAGCGCAGCAGCAGCAGCAAATGACTGACGTGCAGGTGCCCGACAACGCCGGCAGACCCCCAACAAGCGCCAGTAGAGGGGAAATGTTGCCGAATTTTTTCTAGCACCATTGATCAGCCTGGTGGCAGCGTAAAAAATTTCCCCACTGCCACTGGGCCAAGGAAGATGCTTTCGGATTTTTCTTACATCACCGGCTCCCATGCGTGATGCAAGGAGGTGAGCGGCTGGCGACTTCACGCACCACGACAACAACGCACGTTACGACGACCAGGTGTTAGCGTGCTACAAGTAGCAAAAGTAGTAGCAGCTTACAATAGCAGTGAGAAATGATAGCAGCAGCCAGCAACAGCTATGTGCAGCAACAGTGGCCGGCAAGGGTAGCAACACGCACCGTACCAGCAGTTCGCAACAGAAAGCAATAGTAGTAGCAGCAATTCGCAATTGTAGCAATGCACAGCAGCAGCGAGCAGCACCAGCAGCCAGTAGCAATAGCAGCAGTAGCCAGCAGCAGCCAGCAGCAGCTATAGCAGCGGCCAGTAGCAGCTCGCAACAATAGTAGTACCTGTAGCTTGTAGTAGTAGAGGTTGCAGCTGCAGTTGCTTGTAGCTTCGTTGCTTGCTGTGAGCAACAACAAAGTGCGAGCAACGGTAGCTGTTGACATCAACCATCCTAAGCAGACATCATTGCTGATGTCACTACTACGATTAGCAGTACACAAAAAAAAAAAAAAAAAAAAAAAAAAAAAAATAGAAAAATTGGGAACAAGGAGGGTCAATAGAACACCATGGCTAACAGCCCAAGTGGAGACGGGTGCTCCACTATTGGAGGGACCCCTAGCTCCAATTTCTTCCACCAGCTGTACTAGCAACAACAGTAGCAACAGCATCAATTATAACAACAACAACAACATCAGTAGTAGCATCAGAAACTACAATAGCAACAGTAGTAACAACAGGAGCGGCAACAGCAATCCACCGGCTTCATCGCCGGCTCCTCCAATCCACTTGCTACCATTTAGTAACAGCTTTCCGCACTGACGCAGCAAATTGCATCACTGAAGTTGGTGGTATCACATACACACACATACAGTGCCTTAGCGCCCTTCCTTCCTGTTGGGCACACAAGCCCCGTTATATCTGTGGAATTACCTGGCGTAGATATAGACCCAGAACCAACAGTAGACAGTGTTCTCAGTCCTTGGCCCACTCTGGATGCCAC
Source organism: Penium margaritaceum (assembly GCA_023375785.1). Lineage (NCBI taxonomy): Eukaryota > Viridiplantae > Streptophyta > Zygnematophyceae > Desmidiales > Peniaceae > Penium > Penium margaritaceum. Next base: position 55,014 of record SZWC01017616.1, on the reverse strand, counting down.
CCGCAGGCCAAAGGACTTTGAGACCCCGCTCCCGCCGCTTCACGCCGGTGAATAGTGCTGGAGCTGGGAGCTATGCTTCCGCATCTGGGCACAGGGTGAGGTCCTGTAAGCATACTACACTCTTACATACCACTCCACCCAGGTCGACCAGCTATATGATGTTGGTCGCGTCCTACGCTCCCTTGTCCTAGTTACCCCTCCGGCATCACGCCTAGCCATAGAGCCCTTCTTCGGTGACTTCCCCACTCGCAAGACTTCAGACCCTACAGCCGCATGGCAAGTCCTCACCCGTCCCCATCGCCTATCAACTGAGGTTGAGACCAGCCGTCTGCTGTGGGAGTTCAACACCCTACACATGAGGGAGACCAAGATGGTCACCTCTTACTGGCAGCGGGCTGAGGACATCCTCCGTCGCCTAGGCACCTCTACTCCACCCCCTCTGGCTGTGCTTGTGACCATCCAGCGTGGTGCCACCAACGAGAATGTTGACGTCTTCGTCCACTTTACCCAGGAAGTCCTCTCCACCATGGTGGCCCAGTGCACCCTCAAGCCATGGGTATACGATCTCTTTCTCAGGATTGAGGAAGTTCGTCTAGAGTCACGCATCCATCACACATATGCCCTCGCCTCCCTTGCCGTCACCTCCATGGTCGTCGTTTCCCCTGCAATAGCTACATCTACCAGCTCCTTGTTGTCAGGGAAGAAAAGGTGCAAGGGCAAGAAGAGCAAGGGCAAGAAGAGCAAGGGCCAGTAGCAACAACAGCAGCCGACTGGGTCCAGTAGTGGTGGCTCGGTCTTCCGCAATTGTGGCCAACCATGATACGGGTCGTACAAGTGCACGTTACGGATAAACGAGGACCGAGTCTTTGCCACCCTGTGTCACTAGCGTGAGCAACGTTTTGCCTCTACCATAGTAGATGTCATCAAAATTGATGCCTCCACTCGGTCCAGCAATGCCACTCCTTCGATAGCCACATTGGTCCCGCCGTCGACAGCTCCTTAGCACCATCATCCGCAGCCGTCGGCGCCTTTGTTTCCATCACCAATGCAATCCTCCTCCTATCTGGGCTCCGACGCTGTCATTGCATACTCAGTCTACACTCTTAGATTGTCCACTCGTGAGCATCACTTGGAGCAGTTCATCACACTCCAGCTCATCCTGCCTCGTCCTTCCCCCAAGGAAGTGCGAGTTGTATCATCTCCTGCCCGTCCGCCTTGCCTTTCATGACTGAGACTTAGTTGCGGTTGTGTCCTTCTTCCTCGTCTGTTTTTTCATCTTATGTGCTCTCTTCTGCCCCTCTCTATGGAAACATCATGTGGCTTGATAATTGGCAGTCTCGGTTCGTGCCACCGTCCATCACGTCCCCGTCTTTTGCGTGCTTCCATGTCCATCTTAGTGACTCTGGTCCTGGACCCTTCCGAGACCTCGATCATCAACTCCAAGGCCACGCATCACATGACGACCTCTTGCAAGGCCTTCAGTTTACTCGGTCTTGTTGGCAATGTTTCCTATGTCTAGACAGGCTTCGGACAGGTGTTACCTGTCCGCGACGTTGGCATCGTTCGTTTCTTTGGTCCTAACAGTAATTTCTTTGTGACTGGTATCCTCTTCGTCCGAGGTCTTGAGCTCAGCCTCTTGTCTGTCACTGCCCTTGAATGCATGAACATGGACGTTCTGCACTCACATGGCATTGGGACTATGTCATCACATCCGTCTTGTCTTGTGGTTCTGCACGCCACTGCACGTTGCAACCTATGGCACGTGCCTCGTCCGTCCTCCACTCCCTACGTACCCTCCCCGTCGGCCACTATAGGCCATGTGTTTGTTACCAGCACGCTCTCACCACAGCACACACGTCTCTTGCACTGCCGCTTGTGCCATGTCCACTATGCAGTCGTCAATTATATGCTCCGTACCCAGCCGGCCAAGGGCCTTGACCCAGAATCCTTCCCCTTTCCGTGCCCCACAGACTGCATTGATTGCGCTCACGGCAAGATACACCGTTCAACATACCCTCAGTCCTTCTCTCGTGCGTCTGCCCCTCTATACCTAGTTCATTCCGATGTCATGGATCCTCTCCCTACCGAGTCCGTTGAGGAGCATGGACACTATGTCCTTACCCTCACTGACGACTACTCTCGCTACCGCTGGGTCTTTAACCTTTGGGAGAAAATTGATGTCGCTCCTTCCATTCAGGACTGGCTTGTCCGTGCTGAGCGTGAGTGTGGCCAGCCTCTTTGCTGCCTTTGCTTCGATCGCGATGGCGAGTACATGGGAGAGACCACTTCTGTTCTCGCCTTCCGCGGTATCCACCACGAGACCTCAGCACGTTACACATGGGATTGTGGTGAGTCCATATTCTATCCTGTCGCTTCAAAGCAACACATCACCTATTCCCTCAGGGCCAGCACCCCCAGCCCTATCCCCTGGTTCCTCCAAGTCGGTAGCCCCATCCGCATTTGTTGGTCTCTCTGGGCTGACAGACCCGTCCGCGTCCACTAGCCCCTCCGTGACGATAGCCCCAGTCTCGTCCACTGGCCCTTGCACGCCGGCAGCTCAACTTGCGTCTGCGAGTTTGTCTCGGCCGGTAGCCGTGTCCGCGTCTACTTTTCCCTCCGGGCCGGCGAACCCGTTTGTGTTCACTGGCCCCTCCGGGTCGGCAGCCCTAGTCGCGTCCGCTAGCCCCTCTGGGCCGACAACCCCATTCATGTCTGCTGGCCTTTCTGGGTCGGTAGCCCTTGTTGTGTCCGTTGGCCCCTCCGCACCATCAGCCCCATCCGCGTCTCTTGGTCCCTCCAGGCTTGCAGACCCATCGATGTCCACTGGTCCCTTTGGGTCAACAGCTTCGCCCATGTCCGGTGGTCCCTCCACGCCAACAGCCCCGTCCGCCTCCGCCAGCACCTCGGACTCGATGCCGTCTCCTGCCCTACCGCGCTACATGCATGGTCCAGGCAGCAGTCTTCCATTTGATGCAGCGTGCGGGCTTCCACGCTGGTATCTCAGTCTGATGCCCCCTCAGCTTGCCGCTCTAGAGTGTAAGTCTGAGTGCTCTGGATTTGTTACTCAGAAACGTGCGCGCTAGAAAGTAGCTGAAAACTGGAAGTGACTGAATACTGATCAAGAATTAGCAACAATGGGAGACCCCTGCCAGTTTTAGTTCCCCCCCAGCTCTGTAGAGTTTGATACTCAGCTAATCAGCCAATCAGCTTGTTTTTGTAAGCAGGGATTTCTCGGTGAGCCCTGCCAAAAGACCCGGACGTCATCTGTTTTGCATGAAAACTGGACCATATCATAATACGCACGCTACAAACGCAGTCATGCGGTCAGAATCAGCTAGAAAAATGGGAGTGAGGAGTTATGGATGCCTAAACCCAGGCAACGTCTACGCTAACCCCCGGAACCAACCATATCAGAAAATCATGAAACTTGGACCCCATGCATGACATAACACAATGAACGCAGCAACGCAGTCAAACATGGTGCTGGACATACGCAGAAAACAAGGGTATTGATAGTGCCTGTCGGCGACATGACTGCCAAGGAGGTCTGCCGATGTAGCTGAGCACAAACGAGGAAGGAGGCTCCAGAAAACTACGTGTAGTCCTGAGTGTGCGTCGACTCCACTGGGCGACACTCCATCAGCATCGCGTATTGCAGTCAGTCATCTGCACACCGATGTACACAAGCCGGGAGGATACAACAGAGGACGAGTGAGAGATGTGAGATGAAAACCAACACTCCCCCATTACTCACAGACACAGTGCACATGGATGAGCATAGAGCACAGAGACCAAGAGGACAGGATGAGAGAGAATCTCATGGACGCATACCAACTGCACTCACAGCCTTCTTGAACGAGGCACGCTTCAGTGCCTTGGTCAAGAAATCAGCCAACTCCGTGTTGTCTCAACCCACACAATGCTGATGCTCTGGTTATACAACAAAGAACGCACATAGTGATACTCAACATTGATGTGCTTTGTGCGAGTGTGGTGCATGTCGTCATTGTAAGCAATGGCCATGGCACTCTCATTGTCACAATGCAATGTGATAGACGAGACTGACTGATGCAACTCAGACAACAGGCGTTGGAGCCACACGCTCTCACATGCACCGGAACGAAGGCCCACATGCTTAGCCTCAATAGTATTGCAAGCAATGCAGCCTTGCTTTCCACTTTGCTAGGACACAACCATTCTGCCAACAAGGAAGATCCAACCAGTGTGACTCTTATCATCCAAACTGTTGGCCCAGTCAGTGTCAGTGTATCCAATTGCCACAATGAACGGTTGTTCATGAAACATGAAATCTCGTAGTAAAGTAGAAATGACATAGGGCAACACTCGGAACACGGCCTCAAAGTGGAGGTCACGTGGCTCCTAAGAGAACTGTGCGAGGATGTTGACGGCGAACGCAATTTCTGGACGCGTCATCGTTGCCAGGAACATCACTGACCAAATGACGCGCAAATATGTGGTCACGTTTAGTGGCTCCCCCACCACAGCTGGATCATAACTCTTGAGCATTGCTTGACCATCAGGCGACATGGGTGAGGATGCTCTCGGTATGAGGAGCATATCCTCAGCGAAGCGCCGAGACAGGGTATGGACGTAGGCGGTCTAATGGACATGCAGGATGCCCGCGGAGCGATCATGCTCAAGCTCCATGCCCATAAAGACTCGTGCAAGCCCAAGGTCTTTCATCTAGTAGGCAATGTGCAGCAGGTCCTTGACCCGCTAGATGGTGGTTGCATCCGGCGATGCGATGAATAGGTCGTCGACATAGACCAGGACACTGATGAGAGTCTGACCTCGTAGACTAATGAAAAGTGCGGGGTCGACAAAGCTGCAAAGGAAGCCGCTGTTGAGAAGCGTACAGCTGCTCTCCTAGTTCCAGCAGCGCGGTGACTGCTTCAGGCCATAGAGGGCCTTCCGCAGCTTCCAGACCTTGAAAGAGACGTTGTCAAACCTCTACATGGTAGAGGCTCTACCATGTAGAGCTCCTTGCCCTCCAGAGAGCCATGGATAAAGGCGTTGCTCACATCCATCTAATGTAGTTCCCACCCGTGCTGGGCAACCAGATTCAACAACGCCCGGCTGGTGGAGAACTGACCGACCGGGGCAAAGATCTGGTCAAAGTTGATCCCAAGGACCTGAGCAAACCCCTTGGCTATGAGACGGGTTTCGTACTTATCCAGGGACCCGTCTGGCTTCCACTTTCGCGGGAGAACCCACTTGGTGACGATGGCCTTACGACCCGGAGGGAGGTCGACAAGCTCGTAGACATGATGTTGTCGAATGGCGGCAAGCTCGTCGGCGTATGCAACCTCTTAGTGAGCGGCCTCAGGAGACACTCGAGCCTCATGTAGGGTAGCTAGGCCCTCTGGCCGCTCCGTGGGACGGACAATGAGGGTATGCGCATCCCGCGCCCTTGGTGGTATCCACGTGAGTGTGGCCGCAACGGCATACCAGTGCTCCTGATGGAGCAAGGCATGGCCTAGAGCCGACCCTCGATGTAGATCAGCGATGACAGATTGTGTGGCCAAGCTCAGTGCCTTGGTGCCGAGGTCCCTTCTCATGACCATGGGAGTGGATATGACACGAGATGAGGAACCTCGTGGTATGACAGGGGGTCGTGGAGTGAGAGGACGTGAGGAGGCAGCCTGATTGCTCACTGTCGGCCTGGGTCTGAGGCTCCCACCCGGACCACTTGTGTAGCGTACCAATACGGATGAGGTAGTTGGGCGTGAGGGGCTGGCGGACACGGACGGGGCAACCAGCCCTAAGGGGCTGGCAGACACACATGGGGCATTCGGTCGTGAGGGGCTGGCACAAACGGACAGGGCAGCTGGCAGTGAGGAGGTGGCGGGCATGAATGAGGGAGCCAACCCTAAGGGGCTGTCGGACACAGATGGGGCAGCCGCCCCTCAGGGACTGGCGGACATGGACGGGGTAGCCGGCTCTGAGGGGCTGTCGGACACAGATGGGGCAGCCAACGAAGACAGACCCGCAAGCGTAGACGATGGAACGCCCGAACGCTGCTAGATGGAGGACTGACCCACCACTCCCCCAAGCGACGGAAGGAACATAGATGCGGTGGAGCGAACGAGATGTTGGAGAAATAGGCTCTAAAAAAACAGGGCATCGCAGGACCCAACAATGTAGTGTCAGGTGGGATCCCAGAAGCGCCATGCCTTTGACTGACGCAAGACACCAAGGAAGGTGCAAAGACNACCACGAGGCTCAAGCTTGCCACCTTGGTGTGGGCATGCAGCCACACAATGGTGACGCAACCCCAGACCCGCGCCGGACGCATGTCGGTGCGTTCTCCACACCAATGCTGGTATGGGGTGGACTGACAAGGAATGGGTCCGTGAGGAATCCGGTTCCAGACCCACCTCATGTAGGTTATGGCCTCAAATTAGAAGCCATCAGAGATGTCAGATTCTACTCGTATGGTGTCGACGGCGTCGGCCATGGTGCGGTTCCATCGCTCAGAGACGTCGTTCTGGAATGGCGTGTAAGGTGCTGACGTCTCATGATGGACACCAGAAGAGGCGAGGAAGAGGGCGGTCTTCCCCAGAAACTCAACGACGCAATCAGAATAGAAGCAGTAGAGAGGGAAACCACACTCGCGTTCGGCACAAACAAGCCAATCCCAAATGGTGGGAGCGCCGTCGCTCTTTTGCCGAAGGTAGAAGACCCAACGAAAGCAAAAATAGTCGTCTGTAACTTTCAGTACGTAACGACCGTGCACGCCAACTGACTCTATTGGGGAGGGACCCATGACATCAGAGTGAAC
>SZWC01017616.1:24095-37313 GCA_023375785.1 Penium margaritaceum | reverse complement strand
CGTCTGCAGCATCATGCTCTGCCTAGGGTCCATGTTTCATGTTGCATGGCACTATTTGGCATAATGGACCATCGTAGGCAATGCCTGGGTTTGGGCAGTCATAACTCTTCGCTGCTATTTTTCTAACGGTTTCTGACCGCACGACTGCGTTTGCAGCGTCGCTATTATGCTATGGTTTAGTTTTCTGGCAAAATAAAAAACGCCCAGGTCTTGGGCTGTCGGCCGTCTGGGAGGGCTCACCAAGAAAACCCAACCTGCCAGAAAGTAGGTCAAAGACTGTTTTCTGATTGGCTGGTTAGCTGAGTAACAAGCTCTACAGAGCTAGGGGGGAGCTAGAACTTTGAGGAGTCTCCCATTGTTGTTTGTTCTTCACTCCTAGCCAGTCACTTCCAGTTTTCAGCCGCTTCCTGGCGCTGACAGTAGTGCGTGCACTTTTGAGTAACAAAACCACAGCATCCAGACTTAGCCTCGGAGCGGACTAAGGGGGCAGCAGACTAAGCAACGAGCGTGGAAGCCAGCACGTTGCATCAACAATGTTGCTGCCCCAACCTGTTGCTTAGTGTTTCAAGCTTGGTACCAGAGCCAGAGCATAGCAGCAGTAGCAAAAGACTAGTGTACAAGTGCCAGACAACGCCGGCGGACCCCCATTCAAGCCAGTATTGGGGAAATGCTGCCGGATTCTTTCTGGCAGCATTAACCAGCCTGGTGGTGGCGTCAAAGTTTCCCACAGGGCCACTAGGCCAGGAGAAATGCTGCCAAAATTTTTGGGCAGCACTGACCCCCACCGGTGATGCGAGGAGGTGAGCGGCCAGCGACGTCATGCACCGTGACGACGACGCACGTTGACCAGGTGTGATCGTGCAACACGCAGCAACATCGGCAGCAGCTTGCAATAGTAACAAGCAGTGACAGTAGCAACCAACAGCAGTAGTGCTCAGTAGCAACAGCTGGCAGAAGTAGCAGATCGTGACAGCTAGCAGTAGCAGCCGCCCACAACAGCAAGCAGCAGCAAGCAGTAGCAGCCGCTGGTAGGAGCAGTGACAGCAGCACACAGCAACCAGCAGCGAACAGCAGCAGCAGCTGGCTGCAGCAGCAACAGCAGCAAGCAGCAGCCAGTAACAGCCTGCAACAAGCAGGAGCAGCAGCCAGCCACAGCCCGCTGCAGAAGCAATTACAACCCGCAACAGTAGCGGCTGCACCTGCAGCTGCTCGCAATTCACTGCTCAAAGTGAGCTACGAGCTGCGAGCAGCGGGCTTGCTGCTTGCGGCCTGCAACAAGCAGCGAGTAGCGAGCAGCAAGCTCGCTGCTCGCTACTTGCGGCTCGCAGCAAGTAGCGTGCTCGCTGTGCAACCAGAAGAAAAAAAACTGCGGAAAGAAATCCCCCACCCCATAGGTGCCATTATAGCTGCTGCTGCTGCCATCACGGCCACAACAACAGCCATGGCAGCCACAGCACCACGTAGCAGCCGAGCAGCAGCAACTGCTGCAGCCACCATCAGAGCAGCAGCAGCAGCAACAACGTCAGCAATAACAGCAGTAGCAGCTGCCAAAGCAGCAAACCAACAGCAGCAACAAAGGCAGTAGCAGCAAAAGTAGACATAGTAGCAGTAGCAGCAGCAGCTGTTGCACGTGCAGCAACTCTAGCTGACCCCCTTGTGGCAGACGCAGCAGCGGCCTTAGCCTCAGCCACTCCTCTCGTCAGCAATCTTTCAGCTGACATCATTGCTCATGTCACTACAGACATCATCAACAAAAAAAGGAAATAAAGAACCGAGCAACCCTGAAGATACTCAGCAGCACTTGCTGAAGTCAACCATCTCTGACGTCACTACTAACGTCAATAGCACAAAAGAAGGAGAGAAAAAAATACAAAGGAGGGTAAAACAAAGGGGCCCTAACAACATGGCCAGTAGCTCCAACGGGGAGGGGTCCTCAGGAGGGGGGACCCCTTGTCCCCCTTTCCTGTAACAGATTCAACAGCTGCAGCAGCAGCAACAATAGCAGGAGTAATAACATCAAGAGTAGCAGCACCAACAACAGTAGAAGTAGCAATACCAGCAGTATCAACAGCAAGAGCACGAGCAGTAGTAGCAGCAGCAGCAATAGTAGTAGCAGCAACACCCTACAAACTCTATCGTTAGTGATTCTGACTCGACAAATCCGCTCGTCGTTGTGCACCAGTAGCTCGCAATGCTGACACAGTAGCTAGCGGCACTACAGCTACCAACACTCCCACCGCCATAACAATCGCAACAATAGCATCAACAATCGCCACCGCCATAGTAGTATCAGCAGCTACAACAGTAGCATCAACAACCGCCACTACTATAGCGGCAGCCGTCTCCGTAGCAGCCGCACCAACATCAGCAAGCGTCGTTTGCTCTGCCAGGATACGCGAGCCCTGCAATCTCCTTTGCCACGCAGTACCTAGCACAGCAACACACTCTACGCCAACAACAGAAGGTGACATCACTCCTAGGCCCCACTTTGGGTGCCGGCCGTAGGCCAAAGGACTTCGAAACCCCACCGCCATTGCTTCAGGCTTGCGACCAATTCCAGAGCTTGGAACTCAGCTTCCGGATCTGGGCACAGGGCGAGGGCCTATGGTCCTACTATGTGTTGTCCTTCGACTCCATCCAGGCTGACCAGGTCTATGACACCAGTCACGCGGTGCGTGCTCTTGTCCCTGTTGCCCCTCCGGCCACACGCCTCACCACCGGAGCCCTCCCTGACCCATTAACAACCTGGCACATACTCATACGCCCTCATCGCCTGTCCAGTGATGTTGAGACCAGCCGCCTGCTCCAAGAGTTCAACTCCCTTTGCATGGGGGAGACCAAGACGGTGACCTCCTACTGGCAGCGCGTAGAGGACTTACTCTGCCACCTTAGAGATAGCACGCCACCCCCCTCTCTACGCTCTTGACCATCAAGCGCGGCGCCACCGACGTCTTCGTCCACTACTCCCAAGATGTTCTTGCCACGATAGTTGCCCAGGGTACTCTTATGCCCTGGGCGTACGAGCTTTTCCTCCGCATCAAGGAAGCTCGTCAGGAGTCCCAGATCCATAGCACGGAGTCCCTCGCCTCCCCTGCCGTCGCCTCTCCTGTCGTCGCATTAGTGACTATCGCCGCCCCATTAACAGCAGCATCTTCCGGAGCCCCCTCATCTGGCAAGAAGAAGAAGAGCAAGAAGGGCAAAGGAACTCAGCAGCAGACCAGCGGATCAGGCAGCGCCAACTTCATCTGCCACAACTATGGCCTGTCAAGATACGGGTGGTACACGTGTCTGCTCCCAACTGACGAGGCTCGTGTCATCGCCACCATGCATCGCTAGCGCGATCGCCGCCTTCCCACCAGCATCGTGACCTCCTATTGCACCCACACCACTTGTGATGACCTCATCTCAGCTTCCTCCACCTCCATCTGCACCCGCTGCCCCGTCCCCGACTCCTTCCTTTCCTTTCCCGGACTCTGGTACCATCACACCACAGTTGGTCTACTCCGTTAGACCCTTCGTCCATGAGTGCCAGCTAGACCAATTCATCGCCTTCCAGCTTGGCCTTCATCGCCCTCCTTCCCAGGGAATTGCGAGTTGCGTAGTCGCTAGTCCCTCTCCACCGTGCATGATAGAATCAGTGCTGCGCTTATGTCCTGCATCTCTGTCCATCCCGTCCTCTACCGTACTCTCTTCTCCCACTCGTCTTTGAGACGATGTTGCCTTGCTAGATGACAGGCACTCGCTGTTTGCACCTCCGTCTACTTTGCCAGCGTCGCTCGCCCATTGCCATGTGGAAGCTGCATGTGCTGACGAGCTAGCTACCATTCGACAACATCATGACTACGAGCTCGTTGACCTGCCCTCGGGTCGCAAGGCCATCGGCACCAAGTGGGTTCTCCGGCGGAAGTGGAAGCCAGACGGGTCTTTGGACAAGTACAAGGCCCGTCTCACGGCCAAGGGGTTTGCTAAGGTCCCTGGGGTCGTCTATGACCAGATCTTTGCCCCGGTTGGTCGGTTCTCCACCAGCCAAGCGTTTTTCAGCCTGGTTGCCTAGCATGGGTGGGAACTGCATCAGATGGATGTGAGCAATACCTTCCTCGATGGCTCACTGGAGGGCGAGGAACTCTACATGATGCACCGTCCAGGCTTTGACGACAGCTCTGACAAGGTCTTGAGGCTGCAGAAAGCCCTCTATGGCTTGAAGCAGTCACAGCGCAGAAGGAACCAAGAGATCACTCTTACGCTTATTAGCGGCGGCCTCCTTTGCAGCTCTGCCGATCTCGCGCTATTGATCAACTTGCGAGGTCAGACACTCGTCGTCCTCTTGGTCTATGTGAGCAACATGCTCATCACATCACCGTATGCAGCTGCCATCCAGCGGGTCAAGGACCTATTGCACGCTGCCTACCAGATGAAGGACCTCGGGCCAGTGCAAGTTTTTTTAGGCATGGAGCATGAGCATGATCACTCCGCGGGCAAACTACATGTCCATCAGTTTGCCTACGTCCATACCCTATCCAGGCACTTTGCTGAGGACCTACTCCTCATGCCAAGATCATCCACCCATGTCGCCCGACGGTCAGGCCATGCTCAAGGGCTCTGATCCAGCGAGTAGACATGACCACGTATCAGCGCGTCATTAGGTTACTGATTTTCCTGGCGATGACGACGTGTCCAGACTTCACGTTCGTCGTCAACCTCCTTGCTCATTTCTCTCAGGAATTGCATCTCCTCCACTTCAAGGTCGCGATCCAAGTACTGCTCCATATCGTCTCAACTCCACGACAAGGTCTCATGTTCCGCTGACAGCCGTTTGTTGTCACGGCGGGCTACACCGACAGTGACTGGGCCGCCAGTCCATACGGTAATAGCCGCACAGGCTAGAACTTTCTGATTGGCGACACGGCGGTGTCCTGGCGTGGTGGCAAGCAGGGGTGCATTCCACGCAGCAATGCTGAGGCTAAGTGCATAGCCCTTGGTTCAAGCGCATGTAAGAGCGTGTGGCTGCGTCGTCTGTTACTTGCGTTGCGTCAGTCCGTCACATCCACCATGTTGCATTGTGACAATGAGAGTGCCATTGCCATCACGGACAATGATGGTGTGCATCACACGCGCACAAAACACATCAATATTGAGTATCACTATGTGCGTTTGTTGTTGCATGACGGTAGCATCAGCATTTTGGGGGTTGAGACAGCACGACAGTTGGCTGACTTCTTGACCAAGGCACTTAAGCGTGACTCATTCAAAAACGCTGTGAGTTCAGTCGGCGTGCGTTCGTAAGTTGCATTTTTTGTCCTCGCATGTGTCTCTATGTGCCCTCGGGGAGTTTGTCTGTTGCATGTGACGCTGCCCACCCATGTGCATGTCGCATGTGATTCATGGGGGAGTGTTGGTTTTTCTACGTTTCACATTGTGCTCAGTTATGTCCTCCCGACTTTTGTACATCGGCGTGCAGATGACTGACGGCAAGTCTTGACACCGCTAGAGTTTTGTCCGGTGGAGTCAACGCACGCTAAGGCGTACACGGAGTTCGCTGGAGCCACCTCCTTGCGTCAACGTGCTCAACTCCATCGGCAAGACTCTTTGGCGGCCGAGCCGCCGGCGGTCACTGCCACCGTAGAGGCTTTCTGCGTGCATGCAGCGCTGGATCAGACTCTGCTATTGCATCTGCAGCGTCATGCTCTGTCTAGGGTCCATGTTTCATGTTGCATGGCACTGTTTGGCAAAATGGACCAGCGTAGGCACTGCCTGGGTTCGGGCAGTCATAACTCTTTGCTACAATTTTTGTAACTGTTTCTCACCGCATGACTGCATTTGCAGCGTCGGTATTATGGTATGGTCCAGTTTTCAGACAAAACGGACAACGCCCGGGTTTTGGGTTGTCGACCATCTGGTAGGGCTCACCGAGAAAAACCTGCCTGCCAGAAAATGGACGATGTTGTTAAATGTCCATAGTTGCGGTCGATTTATCAGTGCTGTCCGTAGTCAAAACTGACATGAAAACGATGCCCATTTTTTTTTGCTTTTCAAGCAAAAATGGGCACGGCTGTCATTTTGAAATCCATGTCAAATATGTTAAGTACGTGGGTTGAGACCCACGCACCCAGTGGATTGTACCGGTGCTACAAGGAGACCCAGTGGCTGTATTTGTGCTTCCGATGTTCGGAAAGTTGTGTGTTATGTCTGGACGTTGATTCCCAGTTTTTCTGGCACGGCTCCTATTTCGGAGAGCTGTTCCGGTGCCTCAAGGAGAACATTGTTATTGTTATAGAGGTGTACGCAGTGTGTTCTCCCCGCTGACTCATTTAGGTTCAGCGGGGGTGATGGGGCCCGGTGCGGCTAGCTACCTGCACCTCTACTTAAGCCCGTTAGGGGCTCACTTGTACTCTCTCCTTGTTCTTATACATTCAGCGTTCCAAACTTAGCCAAATTCTTGCCGTCTTGTATTGCACTCACACACAGAGCTCATGTTCGTTTTTGCATGGGCCTGCATGCCCTAAAATATTTCCAATTCCAAACCCCCAATTTGAACTAGGGGGTTTGTCCTAGGTTTGGGATGGATTGCAGGATGCGGTGCACGCTAGGCATCTGCCAGGCCCTGCTGCCGCAGGGCCTGGCAGATGCACGGGCAAGTAAGAAAATAAAACCCAACCCCCCTCGTTTAACTAGGGGGTTTGTTCGTTATTGGGGGGGTTTGCAAGATGCGGCACACGTGTGATAGAAGAAAGGAAATCTGCCGGGCCCCGCTGCCGCGGGGCTCGGCAGATACCCGAGCAAGTGAAAAAAAAAAACGAGCCCCCAATTTAAACTACGGGGTTTGTCGTAGGTTTGGGGGGGGTTGAGATGCGGCACACGTGTGATAGAAGAAAGGGAATTTGCCAAGCCCCGCGGCAAATGCCCGGGCAAGTAAAAAAGTAAAACCCAAACTGGGTGTTTGTTGGATATTGGGGGGGGGGGGTGCGAGATGCGGTGCACCCTGTCGCAAGTTTTGGGGTTCAATATGAAAAACAGCTTCATAGCACTACTGTCGCTGGCGTGGCAGTACAAGCCGGCCTGTTAACTCACTAGCACACACAGGTGAAGGTGAGAACAGCAAGGGGTTGGCTAGGGACACAAGTACAAGTGTCAGAAGCTACAAATACTAAATTGTGCAGAGAAGAAGTGACAACTGAGGCCTGGACAACCTAAACAAAGTCACAGACCTAGTGGATGCACACACACGCTACGCACAAGGGCGTTGTTTTCTAGCAGGACAAAATAGTGGCAAAAACACAGTTTTAGCCATAACTCCCTGCAGACATGTCAAAACGACGAGCCGTTTGAACCAAAACGGCCGCATCAACAAGATCTACATCTTGATAGGCTGCATGCCTATGTGCTGTCCCACAGCATGAATCTAAAAAATACGAGAGTGTTCTGGGCTCCCGTCACCCCCAGCCGCCGGTCTACTGCCACCGTCGCCAGTCTCAGGGATCTGCACGTGGATGGACATGAGCCGAGTGGTCACCGTAAGCCATGTACAACACACACACAAAACCACTCCCTCATGACGAGAGGGAAAAACACGTCCATGCACATGCAGACACTAACGCTATACAGAGCAGTAAATGCATAGCCGCTAAAGGCAGCAAACACAGCACACGCAAGGTGGCACATGAGGAATCAACCTGCAACAGGGATGTCCCACAGAACGAGTGGCCGCATGAAACTTTGAACGACCGAGAGCCTTGGTCAGAAAATCCTTGCACTACCTGTCAGTGCCCACGTGGATGACTCGGATCTCACCACGATCATTCAGATCACACACGAAGTGGTGCTCGACATTGATGTACTTTGTGCGTGCATGGAACACACGTGAGTTCTTGGCGATGGCCTCCACGCTCATGTTGTCACACTGGAGAACCACGGGGGGAATGGACTGACGCAGTTCACACAACATACGGAAAAGCCAAGCACATTTCGCTGCACCGGTGCCTAAAGTAACATACTCTACCTCAGCAGTGCTGCGTGTGATGTAGCCCTGCTTCCCACTTTGCCAGGACATTGCAATGCCTCCTATGAGAAAGATGTAGCTGGTGTGGCTCTAGCCATCTGGACTCCACGCCCAGTCACTGTCTGTGTACCCATCGAGCACAACAGACAACTGCTCGCGAAAGCACAGGCCTAAGCGTGCGGTGGACAGGATGTAGTGCACACACCGGACTGCGACCTCCAGTGTTTGCTGGCGTGGAGCCTGCGAGAACTGGGCGAGCAGGTTGACAGTGAAGGTAATGTCGGACCGTGTCGTGGTGGCCAAGTACATGAGCGAGCTGATGACTCGCAGATACAGGGTCACATCGACTGGCTCCCCCAAGGTCAGCTGGGTCATCCACCTTCAAGGCGGCCTGCCCCTCAGGGGTCATGGGCGTGGAGGCCGGGCGGACGGCAGCGAGGAGGTCGGCAAAGCGCTCCCCCACAATCTCTGCGTAGCGTCCTTGATGGACACGGAGTGTGCGATGGACACGGTCGCGCACGATCTCTATCCCCAAAAAGACAAAGACCTCACCAAGATCTTTTATCTTATAGGCCGAGGAGAGAATGGGCTTGGCAGCGTTCACTGCTCCCAGGTCAGGCGAGGCAATCAGAAGATCATCCACGTAGATGAGAATGGCAGCGAGCCGTGCTGGGGAATGTGAGACGAACATGGATGGGTCAGCATCACTCTGAACATACCGAGTGCATCATCGTGCTGGTGATCTCCTGATTCCAGCAGCGAGGTGACCATTTCAAGGCGTACAAGGCCTTTTGCAGCCGGTACACGCGACCGGTACCATACTCAAAGCCGGGTGGCTGGACCATGTAAATCTCCTCCTCAAGGTCCCCGTTCAGGAACGTGTTGTTGACATCCATCTAATGGAGTTCCCAGTCGTGCTATGCCACATGGCTCAGCAGCATGAGCGTGGTCATCATCCGGCCAACAGGGACAAAGGTCTTACCATAATCCACACCAGGGACCTGAGAGAATCCCTTTGCTTTCAGGCGCGCTTTGTAGCGCTCCACAGTGCCATCTGGTTTTGGCTTCTTGCGGAGAACCCACTTGGCCCTGATGGCCTTGTGGTTCTTCGGCAAGTCTACCAGCTCAAAGACGTCGTGCTCTCGGATGGCATCGAGCTCAACCTGACAAGCAATGCACCACTGCTTAGTGTCGAGTGCTGACAAGGCCTCAGGCAGGCTGGTGGGATCGGGAGACAGCAGTGGTGCACTGTGTGTAGCCAGGGCGTATGCCACAGAGGGAGGGTCGACCGTCACCATGTACTCAGCGGCATCTTGAGAGAGATCGCGCTCATGAGCAAGTAGTGCCATGCCAGTGGCATAGCGAGGGTGAATCTCAGTGAGGTCACAAGCACTCAGGCCGAGGGCCTTCATGCCTGGGTCACCGCTGACGATGCTACGTGCGGGGCGAGGGCAAAGGCGTCCGCCAGGTGCCCGTGTGTAAGGGTCCAAAGGGGCGGGAGCAACCGCCGCTGACGACTCACATGTCGGTGTGGATAGTACGGCAGGCGTACCACTAGAGGCTGGCGGGGCCTCTGCAGCCGGGGACGGCCCTACGGCAGACGCAGGCACGTCCGCGGCCAGAGGCAGAGACGGCTCAAAGGCAGACACGGACATGGACGCAGGATCAGGCAAGGCCTCAGGAGCGGAATCAGACGCAGATCAGGCCGAGTCGCAGCCACGGAATCAGGCACAGGATCAGGCAGGGACGCAGACGCGGAAGCAGGCTTAGACGTAGACTCAGACACGGGTGAGAGCGGAGAGTCGGGGGCGGAGGAGCGAGCCGCAAATGGGACGGGGCTGGGGGTGCCGGTGGGCACAACCTCTAGGGATAGCCCCGGGGGTGTCGGTGACGAAGTGACCTTACTAGCCGGGGGCACTGTGCCAACCGTGACAGGAGCCTCTCCCACACTACGGGGCCCGGCACACCCAGGGGTATGAGCAGCACGCAGAGCGTGGATGCGAGCAAGATCACGGAAGGCGAGATGCTCGAAGAAGAGAGCGTCACGGGACTCCACGATGCGGCGTCCCTCAGGGTCCCAGAATCACCAAGCCGTTGACCGCGGGGCGATGCCGACAAAGGGGCAAATGCGACCCCGCAGAGAGATTTGCTCCCCTGCTGCTTCGGTGTGAGCCAAATGCGGAGAAGGGAGCCCCAGACATGGGCCAGGTGCAGATCTGCGCGGCGCCCATACCATAGCTCGTAAGGCATGCGATGACCTGGGAGGGGGCCGTGAGGAATGCGGTTCCAGACCCAGGTCATGTACGCCATGCCCTCGAAGGCAAACGCCTCAGGCATGGCGTTATCCACGCGCATGGCGTTGTCCACGCGCATGGCGTTGTCTGCGAGCATGGCGCGGACCGCATCCTCCATGGTGCGGTTCCAACGCTTTGAGACATCATTCTGCTGGGGGGTGGCGGGAGCAAAGAGGTTGTTGAAGACACCAAGCTCGTTGAAGGAGCGGGCCATGTCACCGAGGTACTCGCTGCCGCGGTCAGAGTGAAAGGTCTGAAGGCGGTGGGAAGATTGGCGCTCAGCCATGACCAGCCAAGTTTGGACAGCAATGGCGGCATCGCAGACTGTAGACCCAGCGCATGTGCATGACGTCATTAGTCAATGTCAGGAAGTAGCGGCCGCGGTCGTCCTCAAACTCGACAGGGAGCGGAACCATGAGGTCGGAGTGGACAAGCTCCAGGGGTCGTCGAGCCCTGGACACAGACACAGGATAGGTGGACCGGTGCATCTTGCCTTCAACACAGGATAGGCAGTCGGTTGTTGGCGGCGCCTTGAAGGACGCCGCATCAAGACCGAGAGCAGGCTGAGTGCGGAGCAGCTTGTTGACAGCCCCCAGGTGGACATGGCAAAGGTGTCGATGCTGGAGACAATGGTGCTTGGGGGGCAGAGCACCAGCGACAAAAACACGAGCAGTGGAAGAAGGAGACAAGGAGGGGCCACTCGTAGAGGACCCAGAGATGTGATATAGATCATCGACGACTGTCCCACTGAGGACGGTCTCCTCGGTCTTGCGCACAAAGATGCGAGCATCGGCATCTGTGTGCGTGACACCCAGGTCCATCTTGGTGCACGCACACACAAAGAGCAGGCTGAGTTCCAGATCAGGGACAAAGAGGACGTCGGAGATGTATACGGGACTAGCGGGCCCGGTGAATTACACAACCCCAACACCCTGGACAGGGACTTCAAGGCCAGCTACAGTGCGGACAGAGAGAACAGTGCCAACAGGATGCAAGACGACAAAGGCGTCATGTCGACACGTCATGTGATGGGTGGCACCAGAGTCAACGACCGAGGTGGCATCGGTGACATGCGTACAAGGGGTAACGTGGCACTCGGCGATAGAACAAGGCGTGACAGCAGGGCGCTCCTCGGGTCACACAACAAGGCGACCAATGGAGCGCACATGAGATGCATGCAACCAAGACACATCATCAGGCCTGTCCCACACACACTGCTGGACATGGGGACCACCACAGGCATCACCGCGCAATGACACAGACAATCCACAGGCAGTAGGACCCCCCCACTCAGTCACCACACTTGCACCTCCTTCAGATGAGTGCGGGGTGAGAAGCTGGTGCAGCTCGGCGATCGTCCTGTCACGGTCGGCAAGCGCCTGGTCGCGAGGGTCAGCGGAGGACCCTTCTGTGGCGGTGGACTGCTCTGGGACGGCTGTGGTAGTGGCGGCCAAGCGGGTGGTTGCACCGGACGTCTGGCGCACGCGTGCCTTGTGCACTTGCTGCAGGCCGCGCGTGACCTTTGCCCAGTCCAGTGGGCAGCCGGTCAGACGAGTGCAATTGGGGTAACGATGGTCAACCCCGCAATTGAAGCACATGAACCGGCGGCCCGTCATGCTTCTGGAGCTGCTGCTGCCATCGCTGCTGCTGCTGCTCCCGTCCCTGCTGCTGCGGCTGATGCTGCTTGTACTTGTGCTAGTGACGTTGCGGGTCCTGTCGCTGGAACCACCGGCTGATGATTTGCGTCCCTTCTTCCCCTGAGCTGGTGCCGCTATCGTTGTAGACGTTGGGGAGGAGGACGTGGCAGCAACTGCAGCTAAAGCGGTGCTGCGACGAGCGTTGTTCACAACATCCATGCCAGCGACCTCCAGGAAGTGGAGGGTAGCATAGCGTAGCAGGGTCCCGTCGCTCCCCATGTCGCGCGGCAGGGTCTGGTCGAAGTTGCTGAAGATGCGCGCGTAGTTGGGGTGGATGCCATAGAGGATGATCTGGAGGGCAGAGTACTACGCGGGGGCATTGTCTCCCAGCTCCTCGTGCAGCTGGATCGCCCGGCGCCAGTAGTCAGCTGCAGACTCCTGAACAGTCTGGCAAAGGGAGTTGAAGTCCGCGAGGCGCTAGCACGTCAGAGCCAAGGTGGCGTCCTCAAAAAGGGTGACAGCCAGTGCCCACGCCACGCAAGGGTCGGCTCTTGAGCCGGTCAGGGGATCGCCAAGGAACCAACTGAAGCCCTTGGTGAAGTCCGAGGCGGCCTTCATCAGGCCGGAAGCGGCGAGGACAGCCATCTGTGTCTGGGTGGGATCAGACGCCTGGTATGGAGTGAGGTAGTAGGCGAGGACTCCCTCGCTCATGGCCCACATGCGGAAGTGCGGTTCTCATGCATTGAAGTCGTTCCCAGTCCAGAAGACGAGCTGGTCCGACTCAAACCATTTGGGCGGCTTGACCGTCGGTAGAGCAACGACCGAAGCCACTGCGGGGCCGGGCATAGAGGAAGAAACCCCCTCCTGGCTTTGCGGGCCCACAAAGCCAGCTCCTCAAAGCTCAAAGGGCGGTAGGATGAGCTCGGGCCGGCATCGGTGTTGGAGCTTGTGCCCCGGAGGGCGGCATAGGCCTCACGCACTCTGCGGCGAGCCTCGAGGCGGATGAGGCATGCTCGCAACAGCTCTTCCTCGCCCTCCTCACCGGAGTCGGAGAGGTTCTCCGCGACCTCATCAGCATTACCGTCGTGAGCGAGATGGTCCTCGCTCGGGTGACCGGACAGATGCTGCTGCTGCTACTGAGGTAGTTGGCCCCTGATCAGGTCCTGTAGCTCAGCGACCTACCTCGTCAAAGTATTGTGCCTCTCCACCTCTAGGTCAGCCAGCGCACGCACCTGGCGCGCCAATGTCGTCGGGCTCGGCGGCCGTTGCTGCTGCTATTGCGGCTGCTGCT
>SZWC01017615.1:38059-59932 GCA_023375785.1 Penium margaritaceum | reverse complement strand
TATCTCACCCTCTCTAGTGCACTGCATCGCACCATATCTCACCCTCTCTAGTGCACTGCATCGCACCATATCTCACCCTCTCTAGTGCACTGCATTGCACCATATCTCACCCTCTCTAGTGCACTGCATTGCACCATACCTCACCCTCTCTAGTGCACTGCATCGCACCATATCTCACCCTCTCTAGTGCACTGCATCGCACCATATCTCACCCTCTCTAGTGCACTGCATTGCACCATATCTCACCCTCTCTAGTGCACTGCATCGCACCATATCTCACCCTCTCTAGTGCACTGCATCGCACCATATCTCACCCTCTCTAGTGCACTGCATTGCACCATATCTCACCCTCTCTAGTGCACTGCCGCCTCGTCTGTGCATGAGACGTGAGAAGGAGCACTTGTCGTGCCGTGTCAAGGAGAAAACGACACATCCACTGCGACATGCTTCTCTCGCTTGCATGTCGTCAGAGTTGCGATATTGAAGTATCGATATCGATGTTTCGATATCCATTTTCCTTCTTCATGTCGATATCGACCCCCAGAGGGAGGGCCAATACCAAGATCGATATCGATATCAAAACATTGAAATATCGAGTCCATATTTCGATATTGATATTCAAAAGGACATGGAAGGAGGAGGGTTTGGGAGGGGGAGGGTGAGGAAAATCGATATCTGCTTTCAAGGGAGGGGGGAGGCCCATCCTCTGAAAACCGCCGATTTCGGTTTTAACCGAAATCGAAACCGATTTTTTCGTTTCGGTTTCGGTTAAAAAAAGGGATCCGGTTTTTCCGGTTTTCCCTCTAACCGAAACCGAACCGAAACCGGTTTGTCAGTTTTAACCGAGAAAACCGGTTTCTAACCGAAATCGGGAGTGATTGAGAACGAAACCCCCGGTCTCAGATCCGGGGTTTCCGGTTTTGGTAGGTCAAACCGAAACCGAACCAAAACCGGAAGTCGGTTTCGGTTCGGTTTCAAACCGGTTTTTTCAACAGAGAAACCATGAAAAACCAGAAATTGGTTAAAACCGACCCCAGCCCTACTCTGAGGTGAAACATTGATATCCATATCGATATCGATCGATATCGATATCGATATCCACATCGATACTACGATATCAACATTGACGATATTGTCGATATCGACATAAGTAGTCGCAACTCTACCTTTCGGCCATTCTTGCAGCACCCTAGCCAGAGTTCCTGCAGGACCAATCGCCGACGTGGGTGCACCGCTCAGGTTTTCCACCTGCTTGTTGTGTGGCAGCACTTCAGACACTCATGCGCATACTCCTTCTGGCACACATCATGAGTGAATGTTCTTGGGAGGGAGGGAGGGAAGGAGTGAGTGAGTGAGTGAGTGAGTGTGTTTCTGTGTGTGTGTGTGTGTGTGTGTGTGTGTGTGTGTGTGTGTGTGTGTGTGTGTGTGTGTGTGTGTGTGTGTGTGTGTGTGTGTGTGTGTGTGTGTATCAACGTATGTGTGTGAACGTGTGTGTGTCAAGGCTAAAAATATTCGCTCAGCAAATAATTCGCTTTGCGTATTGTTGTTTGAGTCTCCAAAAATCAATACGTGAACTTATATTCTTTACTCACAAAACATCACTACGCATGCAATGACGTTCAGAATCGTTGGTTTTCTTGCCTGACATTTTTTGGTCAAGTGCAAGGACTCTGAGCACCCAAGAAAGAAGCATAGGATCCCGGTTATGTAAAACCAATGGGTGACCACGTGAATTCAACATATGCCTTTTTAGAATATAATCATAGTCCCTTCAATTTGACGTGAAGTTCAAATTCCATGAATCTCAACCAGGCAAAAAACATTTAACATCAAAATCTCTGAGGAGCTGGGTACGTAGCCAAGGTTCTTATGCAAACTTGTAATTTCTTGCTTTTGTGTAGATGTTTTCCCTTCAAGGATTGCAATGAATTTTCACAGTTTTCTATGTGCTCTTCCATTCTTTTAGAAAAAAACCAAGTTTCCATCCAAAAATGCAAAAAAAAACTGGCCGACCTAGTTACGATTTTTTTTGTGGTTCTTTTTTGATTGAAAGATTGCTGAAGTTTTTGTCAATCCACAGCACAACACTCATATATGATTATGTTCCGCATGTGTTTGAAATACCACTATAGACACATGTCTTCTCAGATGCGGATGTAATGGTACCATTGAGATAGACCCAAATACAAGAGAAAACATTTCCTTGGAGTTGATAAAAAATTTCGTCAATCTACAACAAGTGAAATCAACTCTTCAATATAGTTTTATTCATGGTAGTCTAAGCAGATTTGTAAACCACCATCATCTTGTTCACAATAAGGATCAGTGCACTGTGTGGCACGCTTCTCCGCTTGATCTATCCACTTGCAAGGTACTATTTGATTTTGTGTTTGACCTCTTGCTGTTCTGTTGGACTAAGGTGATGTATGAGCATAAGTAGAGGATTCACCTCTAGTTGCATCAGGATTGTCTTGCCCATGTGCCCTACGGGTGGAAGCCGAGCCGGTGGGCCTTGGAATACGTCCAAGAACTCCACCAACAGAGATTTGATCTTATGCAGCATGTCTTCCTTTAATTTCTCCTCTATTATGTGTTATTGGGCTAAAAAATATCAACAGCTTTGTTGACTGTGATTCTTGACCGGCATTGCATACAAGCTGGCAAAAGATTTTTGTCAAGTCGGTGAGGATGCCGTTGTTAGTATGAGGGTACAGCAACGCTGTCACTTGAAATGAATCAAGATCCTTGAAAGAAACCACATAAGGTCTTTGTTTTCATGAAGCTAGAGATTGCCTAACACCACATTGAAAGGATCAAGCACTTTGAGCACCTCCAACATAACACTCTGTGCAAAGCTTGAATACAATTTTTTTCTCTATAGGAACCCATCACAGGTACCATCCGGTTTTCATCAACGAAAACTACATCATCTGATGGCTCATTTTTTATGCCCATCTGTCGGGTAAAGCCAAGGTTTGAGAATGATTCATCTCCTCCAATGTCAACAAGCACATTAACATGGATAGCAGCTAGTTTTATCCAAACCACATTGTCATGTGACATCCACTCCTTTGAGTGAATCAGCTCACTGACGGCAAACCAAGTCTATGGTTAACACAAGATTGGTATGACAGGTGCTTTGATTTTACTGTTTCACCCACTTCAGTACACATTCTGTGTCTGCCCATTAATTCAGTAAGTACCTTAGTTTTCTTAAAATTTTCCTGGTCAAAATGGTCGACCAAAAGGTACTGCTTATGTAAATGCACTCATCTCCTTGAGAGTGTTTGTCTCAATCAAGGCATCACAAATATCTTGCATTGTGTTTTACTTCTTCACCACTAAGTAGGCTGTATTATGCATTTACTTGGAGGATGCAAATTTGATTTGACAATGGTAAGTGGCAAGTATGGAATGGTAATCACTAAGAGGAGAGAAGCAATGAAGTAGTTTGAACTAGTTTGAAACTCAAATTGCTTCACATCCCTGTCAGAAAACATGAGCCCACACTCGCAATCCAGTTTTCTCCCAAAGTTGTCCTCACAAACGTCACTTAGTAGCGAGGAATACTCGCACCATGGTCCTGGCTGTTTCCATGACCAGGCTCGTTGCCATGTCCCCAGCCCTATCCATGGCCTTGTCTGTGGCCACCCGCTATGCCATCTCTGAGAGGTGCTATAAATGCAGCTAATGATGTGGCCTCTTCTCTGTTACCACTGGCCTTGGGGAATCCCTAAAGTCGTCGGGATGCATGCAGTTGCGTCAGAGCCCATCGTAGAAGGCTATTCTGCAACGCTCATGAACTGCCTGCATTTCATTGTTTTTGTGGCCGCAGTTGTTGTTGGCAGCCTTCTATTTTCCAGTCTTCTTACTTGGGGGATTTGTAGGTTGCTTGCCCTTGGTCCCACCTTTCTTTCCAGCTATCTCTCCAGCCCCTGCAGGGTCCATGCGCATGTCGTAGCATTAATTCACATGTACATTTGACTCTATTCCCGAGTAGTGCTTTGGGTTCATCGATTCTGCTTCACTCATGTAGTCCAGGCTTGGTCTGTTGCAAATGTGGTGGTCTTTCCCTTCAGCCTCTTGCCAGAAATACAGCACGTGAGTAATCCGGCAGGAATCAACGCAGTGTCTTTTAAAGTTGTCACTCTTTTGGGAGCCTTTTTGGTGATTTCTGTTTTCTCCTATGATTGGGTCCATTTCAATTTTTTTTGTGTGGTCATCTATTAGAACTTGCCCAAAGCTATATAACTCTTGAATTCATCCACTGTTCGAATCCCTAGACATCTTGATCTAATCAAACCCATGTGAGACACTCAAACTTTGAAGTTTGGATGCTGAAGCTTTGGCCATGTCAAGCTGTTGGATCAAAGCCCTCATTTGGCCATCTTTGGACCTCATATTTACTCTTGCTTGTACCTCAAGAAAGAGCCTGGGATGGACTTGCGGTAGCAGCAGCAGGCCACAGTGGCATGTAGCTGTCCGCAGCAGCAGCTAGCAGCAGCAGCCAGCGGGGGCTCCCAGAGGCTGGGAGAAGCTGCAGCAGGCAGCAGATCCGGGAAGATTCAGGTAGCATTAACAGCCAGCCAAGTAGCTGGCAGCAGCAGCAGCAGGGTGTGTGGATGAAGACAACCACCAGGAGTGCATGAGTATGTCGGACTAACAGTAAAGGAATGGATGTGCCAGGATAGAGGAGGCAAGGACAAAACAAGTCACTATATTGGAGTGACCAACGCATGAAAAATTCCTGACAGGTTGACTGAGGCAGCAACCGGAGTTACTGCATTCGTCTCCTGGGTGGCGGAGTCTGCCGCCAAGGAAGTGGACCCAATCACCTTGTTGGCGGTGTCAACGGCCGAAGAGGTAGACTTTATCATGTTGTTCGGTGTCAGTGGCCAAAGCGGTAGACTCAGATGCGTGGTCAGCATCCAAAGGAAATGGCTTAGATGGAGACTCTGGTATGGTCGGAGTGTCTAGTGTTCATGGAGACGTAGGTGACTCGGTAGGACCAGGGACTCTGGACACTGACGGACAGGGAGCATCATTGTGTACTAGTATTAAGTCTCCCCTATGCAATGGCAACGACAGGCTTGAAAGGGTCCCGACACGGAGAAAATGGAGATCGCATGAAAGAATCTCCTCAAAGAACAAAGCATCATGCAACTCGATGATGTGATTCCGGATAAGATCCTGGAACCTCCAACTCCTGATGTGATGAGACACCCCCAAAAAAGTACAGAATCGACCGTGGGGAGCCAACTTGCCATCCCGCTGGTCTTCCATGATCCAGACGCTAGTGATGCAGCCCCACATGCATGTAGGACGAAAATCTGTGCATTGCCCATACCAATGTTAGTAGGGAGTGATAGGACGGGACAAGGGACTATGGGGAACTCTGTTCCAAAACCAGGTCATTTACGACATGGCCTCAAAGAAGAAATCCTCGGACAGGCCGGACTCAATGCCTATAGTGCGGATCGCATCAGTCATGGTGCGGTTCTAGCGCTCACAGACATCGTTCTTCTTCGAGGTGTAGGGAGCAGACATCTCATGTCTGATGCCACGAGTCATGAGGATGGAATTTACCTCTCTCATGAACTCACCACCTCTGTCAGAAAAAAGGCGACAAATGGGACGACCACACTCGCACTTTGTAGCGAAGAGCCAATCATAAATCGTAGCTGCTACATCACTTTTCTCCCGAAGGTAGAACTTCCATTGGAAGGGAGAGTAGTCGTCAGTGAGGGTGAGAACCTAGCGACCACATTCTGTAACAGACCGGACAGGTGAGGGACCCATGTGGTCAAAATGGAACAGCTCAAGCAGGTGGGAGGTGCGAGAAGGGGAGACAAGATAAGATGACCTCTGCATCTTGCCATGAGATTAGTAAATACATTCAGTTTTGCAAGGCAACTCAAAGGTAGCTAGATGGAAGCCAAGGGCAGGCTGCATGTGAAGTATGATCAGAATGACAGGGCTGTGTACGTGGCACAAGAGATGGTGGAGGAGATGAGTATACTATAGATACAGAGTGGTCATGAAAAAAACGTGAGCCCTATCCAAAGACAAGGGTGAGGACACCGAAGGCAGACGAGTGACGTACCACAAGTCATCACGGGACTCTGCATGCAACATCACATGAGCAGACGGATCAAGAGTGATTGTACCAATGACATGGGAGTACAATACATCCATACTCATGTTGTCAAGAGCAGTGATGTACTGAAGGCTGAGCTCAAGGCCAGGCACATAAAGCACATCAGTGACATAGACGTCACCAAACAGATCCCAAAAACATGTAGTACCAACAACACGAACAGGAAGCACCTGATCGGACTTAGTCCAAACACTCTCGACATCGCCAACTAGGCCAAGCATACTGAATGTGTGACGAAAAGATGTCACGTAATGCATGGCACAAGAGTCGATGATCCAGGTGCCATCTGTTGAGAGGTGTGATTACTACGCTGGTATCAAGCTCCGATATGGTGAAGAAAGCACTGCATTCGGAGTACTGTACGGAAACTTACGGATTTTACGGTTGAATTTCCGGGTCAACGTCTGCCGAGAATTCTCTCCTGTACAGGCCAGATAAGTTTTGGCCGCCGACCCTGAAGCAGCCTAAAGGTCCTGGTGTGTAGTATAGTGGCTGGCATGCGTAAGGGGATTGCGAATGCCTCTAGTTAGCTCTAGCAGGGAGGGGAGCTACCTACTGCACAGCACTACACAGCTATCCTAGTCAGGGAGTCCTCTAACTAACTGGGCCAGACTCATGCACCCTTCGCATGAGATCCACACTGCATCACCATCACCATGCATGGAGCCCGGGCCCTTCTACCTGCATGGGCAAATCTGGTACAAGCTTCAGGAGGCTCCTGATCTACGGATCTGATGGAGCAGCATGGCACGATCAACGATCGACAGAGAAAAGCATGCAGAGCAAGCAACCTCCTGGGGAAGCTACACCTGAACACCTGATGAAATTTCCTCAACGAGGAAGCCTCCCCTGAACCTGCAAGGTTGCCAATAACAACTCTGACCTACAGGAAGCTTCGCCTGGAAGGAAGTTTCCCCAAGAGGAAGCAGACCTGAACCACCAGAAGGAAGCTTCTCCTTTAAGTGGTCAGCTTGCCTGGTCCACAAGTATAAAAGGAGAAGCTCCTCTTAGTTCACATCTATCTCAATATTCTACAAGAATTCAGCTCTGCCCGAGCCTCTGACTCTGGCGCACAAGACCAAGACTCTGCTGGAGATCCCTCCAAGGCCCCTATAAGCCTTGCAAGGCCTACCAGCCTGGATAGAGGCTACCCTGGAGGCCAGTCAACCTAGAGACTACGCCAAGACCCTTGCCACGATAGCCTACAAGGCCTAGCAAGGCGTTGTCCCTCTGCGGGACAGGAGTTTTGCTAGCCTAGTGTGCTTAGCTTTTCCATGTACCATACTTGTACTTTGTATTTCAGTCCAAAGATGGCAAGGGTTGGATTCCCATCCCTTGCCCTGCTATTGTACAGGCTACGTTGCTGATCACCCAAAGATCATACCAGCAAGGGTACTAGCCCTTGTTGTCTGTCTCAGAAAATCAACATGGAATCACAGCACTAGGTGGCACTGTCAGCAGTTTGTAGCAGCAGTAGCAGCGGACTGCGTTGGTGGTGGAGACGTTCTCCACCAGCCCTGTACAAGTGCTGGGTCAGAGGCAGAGGTGACGCAACTTCACGAGCGTGAGCGGCGTTCCACCTGCATAGAAGCACGAGGAACATGGAAGAGGAGAACGCTCAGTCAGCTTGTCCTGCACTTGATGATCAATCAGTTTTGCATGGCATGCACATCGGCCAAGAGCAGGGTCGCCATGTCGCAAACCAAGCACAACTCCAAGCTGTAGAGGCACAACGCTCGGCTGAGGAGGCGCAACGTGTGGCACAAAAAGAAGCCGCAGCACGTCAAGTTGTAGAGCAAGAGAGGGAGGCGCTGAGGCAGCAGATTGCCGCTCAAGAGCTCCTACGTCAGCGGGAGCAGCTTACCCATGCAGCTCAAGCATTGCAGACGTAGCAGCTACAAGAGTCACATGCGGCTCAAGGAGTCCAGATCACACAACTTCAGCAGCAATTGGCATGGGCTCAGCAACAGCAGCTTCAACAGCAGCAACTTCAGCAACAGTAGTAACCGTAGTAACTCATGCAGTGGCAACATGGTTCACAAGGATCATCGGCACATCTGCCTCCAGCAAGCCCTCCTCCAGTCATGCAACCAGCCAAGTCTCCACAGGTGCAGCCAGCTGCACCATCACGAGGAGGCATGCCACATCCGTTTTTGGCTCAATAGCCACAACATGCTCTGATGGTGCCACCCATGGCACACAACCCTCAGATGCAACAAGCACAAGTGCCGCAACCCTTTGCAACACGACCAACACCAGTCCAAGTGGGAGCAGTACTACCACCACATGTGCTGCAACCTGCGGTACAAGGCTTTGTGCTAGTCTCACAAGCGACTGCACAAGGCAAGGCGTATCAAGGACTAGAGGACGGTGTGTCCCAAGTAACAGCCTTACTACATCTGCACAAGATCAAGGTGGAAAAATTCGACTGCGAGAATTTTCCACATTGGGCATACAAGTTCAAACAAGTGGCCTAAATATACGGCATCTGGAAGTTCTACAACGGCTACTACACGCCTCCGCCCCCAGGGTTGCTGTCTAGCGTGGTGGCTGAGTACAACTACTTCACACGAGCTGCTTTCATGGTGGTTGATGACCATTTGACTACTCGCATCCACCAACCCATATGGATGTACGAGGATACTACAGAGCCAGCTCGCCAAGCCTGGTCCTACCTGCTAAGGACCTACATGTCTGGAGACTCAACCTTCAAATCTCACCTCCTGATGGAATTGTCGTACATCAACCTCAACAACTTTGACAGCATTGAGTCCTACATCAACAAAGCAAAGTCACTTCGCGATCAGCTTGCAGTGACAGATGCTCTAGTCTCGGAGCCTGTGTTCGTGACCTTTCTCCTCAACGGAATAGCAGGGGATAGGGACAACGTGAGGAAGGTACTTCAAGCATGAAGCGGAGCTTACGGAAGCATACGTCTACAAGATGCTTTGATAGAGCAACGCGACCGGCAGCTGACAAGAGAGAAGGAGAGGATCCTCAGCAATGCAACTTACCAAGGTGTGAGTGCAGCTATGTCCACTACTCAGCCCTCGGGGAACAACCAGTCCACGAGGTAATCTATGTCCATCCAAATGTCCGCCCACTTTGGACCAAACGCAAGCATCCGTAGTACACACGGCCAGAATGTAGGGTCACGACCTGCAGTTGAGAGTCATTACTGCAAGAAGATTGGGCACATGAAGCGGGAGTGTAGGAAAAGGATGTGGGATGAGGAGCAAGTGAGGCGAAAACAACATAACAGAGCAAATAACTGAGGAGGAAAGGGGGAGAAGAAGGCAGCTGGCAGTAAAGAGAAGAAGCTAGAGAGAGGCGAGAACACGGAGGCCAAGAAACAGGATAGAGGCAAAGAGAAGTAGTTTGACTATACAAGATCTGTCTTCCAGCTCTAAACCAAGCAGAGTGATGAGCTGATCCGCTCAAACTACGTGTGGTACCTTGACAGTGGGTGCACTTTGCACAATACCCATGACAAGGCCTGCCTCCATGAGCTGGAACCTTGCTCCAAAGGCTTTGTCACGGTGGCAAGCAAGCGACAAGTGCCTGTTTTGGGCAAAGGAAAGATGACAGTGACTAGGTATAATGGTACTCAGGTGAAGTTTGAGGATGTGCTGTACATACCTGACATTGCGGTGAACCTCCTCTCACTAGGGTAGCTGATGAAGAGGGATGCATCATGGTCAAAGAGATAACATCGACGGAAGCAAAAACATCCGGCGCAGCATCAGGTCGTCATTCATCAAGTCAACGCGGCTATCATGGACCACGGGATGGAGCGGGGCGTTTTGCAAAGGCGGCTTTAAAAAGCACCATCAGAGAACAACAGCATTTTTTCAGTAGCCTCTAGCTCATTGCAACTGCCCCAGTAGCACCGCAACTGGTCTGGCAAGCAGGAGCAAACTCACAGTTAAAACAACAGCCTCAGTCTTGCTGCCATCAACAGCAGTTGACGCTGGAGGATCTTCCGGCGAAGCAGAATCCCTCACGGTTACATCAAGACCTGACGCAACTGCAAAAGCATGCTGGGACCATAAAATGGTCGCGAGCAGTGAAAGAGTCTCGGGAAAAAAACGCAAAAAAATTGAGCAGCAGACTCGCGAGCAGCCAAAGTACCTATTGCAGCTTGCGCAGCTAGCCCAGTTGCACGATCAAAACAGCCGCGGCCAGGACAAGGGGCTGCCGAGCGAGTAGCCGGAGCAGCTAATGCAGCCGTTGAAGCTATCGCGGCT
This sequence comes from Penium margaritaceum, assembly GCA_023375785.1. Classification (NCBI taxonomy): domain Eukaryota; kingdom Viridiplantae; phylum Streptophyta; class Zygnematophyceae; order Desmidiales; family Peniaceae; genus Penium; species Penium margaritaceum. Next base: position 49,528 of record SZWC01017615.1, on the reverse strand, counting down.
GCAATGTCGGAACAGCCACAGTCAAAGTAGCTGGCGAGCGAGCGACGGAGGAAGAAAAGAAAAAAGAAAACAAATAATAAGCGAGGAAAGGGCGAGCGAGCGGCCATGGATGTCGCGGACGCTCGCGAAGCTGCCTCCTCGCTGCTGATGTTAGCACGCGTGGGGGAGCGAGCGTAGGGAGCGTTCTCCCTGTTTGGCAAGCGTGACGTCCAACATGATGAATACGAAAGCAACACGGGCAAACAAGCAAGTGAGCCAGAGAAGGGAGAGTGCGCGAGATGCCTCCTCAATCTCGCGGCTGTGTCCCTCCCTCCGTCGTGATCCTGCGGCAGACACTCTTCGGTCGGTATGCAACATGACAGATAGGAAGATAAAGGATGGAGGTGTCTTCCAACTGCAAAAAGAAAAGAGGGGAGGAAGAAAAGGCAAACTTCTACCTCGTTGAAGGCAATCAGAAGAACAGGGCCTCTCCTTCACCAGCAAAATCGGAAGACACGCCCCAGATTTGGTGGAAGTAGACGCGAGCAGAAGCGGACAAAATGACCAAGAACGACGTTTTGCAATCGACAAGCAGCGGACAGTGAGGAGCAAAATGGGTTTTTCAGCGAGAGAGGATCAATACAGTGGCCGTTACTGGAGAAAACAAGCTGCTCACGAATGAAAACAATAAGGACGATCTCCAGAACGTCGAGGACGCCTTTGTTAATGCTCCAGCGACTGGAAAGTCCACAAAGATTCCACAAAAACTTTTTTTGGAAGATTCTCCACCTCTAGAGGTGCAGGAAGGGAGTAGGAAGGAGCCGTGGGGATCAAATCAACATGCAAAGCCTCATCTTCATGAAGCACTGAATGAGTTGCTTTGGCATGAAGCAAACAAAAACTTCTTGGAGTGGCCCGGACTTGACTGTACAATTCTCAGTTACGACAAGCTGACCGAACGGAGGGCCAGTGGACCCGATATAGGTCAAGAAGTGGCCCCGGCACCAAGTCAAGAGGAAGTATTTTTTCCTCGGGTGCAGAAGCCGATATTGACAGTTTTCCAGATTTTGCACTCAGCGAGGAGGACACTCAGCTCCATTTCCTGGACAAAGATTTTTGGGAGTCACTTGAGGAATTCTTTGGATAACTGTAGGAGTCATACAGTTCAAACCATCAGCACACCAATTGAGGGGGAGTGTTGAGAGGTGTGATTACTATGCTGGTATCAAGCTCCGATATGGTGAAGACGGCACTACATTTGGAGCACTGTACGGAAAGTTACAGACTTTACGGTGAATTTATGGGTCCTCGTCTACCAGGAATTCTCTCCTGTACAGGCCATATAAACTTTGGCAACTAGCCCTGAAGCAGCCTAAAGGGCCTGGTGTGTAATATGGTGGCTTGCATGCACAAGGGGGTTACGCATGTCTCAACTTAGCTCTAGCAGGGAGGGGAGCTACCTACTGCACAGCACTGCACAGCTATCCTAGTCAGGGAGTCCTCTAACTGAATGATGTTGTCTCAAAATCCTTTGGCATGCGTTGAGTACTAGCTGCAGTGCCTAGAGACCCTATGACAATTGAGACAGACTACAGCTGCCACTGCTAGTGGTGTTGGGCTACTATGTGGACCGCAACAGAGAGTGCGGGACCAGGCTGGCCAGGATAAGGCAGCTGAATGGGCATGACCGCATGAGAAGAATGTAAGGTGGCTAGGAGTGTGCGCATGTCATCAACCAATGGCTGACGAGCGGCGACAGGGTCAGCTGGCGGCGTCGCGCTGGGAAAGGTGGACTGTGCGGCACTAGCGGTACCGAGTCCGGCCATGGTGGCGGGTGGAAGCCGCTGCCACACGTACTTTGTCTCCTATTATAAGACAGTAAACTATGTCAAAAAATTTGAGTGACCACTATTATTGAGGATTTGAATCAAGGAGAAAAAATGACATTTTTGTGTTTTTTTTATAGAAGTACTCTCCTGGTTTCCGTGTGTCCTCCTCGTCATCTTTATTGAAATACTGAGCATTTTTTTTTTCAGCATGTGGTTGGTGGCCGGCCTTGGGGCTGCTCGAGTGGAGGGTAGAGAGAGCTGGGTGGAAGCTCACGTAGTCTCCACATAGCTTCTGTGGCTGGCTTGGCTTTGGTTGCACCTTCTGCCAGGGCCCTGTCCTTGTGGCTGCCAAAGTGGAGCTGCGAGGGTCGCCGCCGCTGCTGTAGTCCTAGCTGCTGCGAGGCCTATTGCTGCTACAGGGTTGCTATTGCTGCTGCGCAAGATGTTGCTATTGCTACTTTGTGCTCTTGCTGCGAGCTATTGCTGCTACTACTGCAACCTCTTTAGATGATGCTGCCGTTGCTGCTGCCACTGCTCATTCTACTACTGTCGCTGCTGCTTCACCCTGTTGTAGCAACTATTTCGCACTGTTCTTGCTTCTCCTGCATTGTTACTATCCATTGCTCCTGCTGTTGTTGCGCTGTTGCTGCTACCCTACACAAGTGCAGGTGGCAGCGATGGCTGCACTTTTCTGCCACGTGGCAGCGAGCAAGAGCGTGCAGGAGCAAGCGTGCAATTTTTCTTCTTGTCTCTCGTTTCCCCATCTGGCTGGTCTGGCCACACTGCTTCTTCAGCTGATGATCTAGCTGCTCTCGGCGGGATGGAAGAGGCTGGGAATTGTGCGTCATTGCTAAAAGGGAAGAGGGAGAGTAAAGGAGGGAAGAGAGGCAGCAAAGACACTTCTGTGCTGCGTGGCGGTGCCATCGCCACTTGCGTCGGCTCCCTCGATGGCGTCGTGTTGCTTTGCGTCGGCGGCGTGACCCCGGGTGCTACCACCTTTGTTGAGTCAATGCCGCGAAGAAAATGTCGGCAACATTTCCCCCGTGTCGGGAGCGTTTTGAAGCCGCCACAAGGAGAGGCTAACTCTAGATGGAAAAATCCAGCAGAGTTTTCCCTGCACTGGCGCACATGGAGGTTCGCCAACGTTGACTGGTACTTGTACACTGCTGTTGCTGCTTAGTGTACTGCACCTACTATGCTATGACTATGATACCAAGCTTGCAACGATGTTGCACTAGTCTTAGCAGGATTTTTTTATTCTACCTCACACACTTAAACTGAAGTGTGTGGCCTGCTGCGCCTAGACTTAATCCCTCAATAGCGTTGGCTGCTCAACTCTGAGAGGTAAATCTCGCACTCAAAAGATATCACCAGAACTGCAATTGGATGTAAGTAATGAATGAGTTGACAGGAAGAATGAAGTTTGGTGAGAGACCCCTCCCACAGTAACCTAGGTCCTCACCTCTCTGAGGCCTGTTACTCAGTCTACCAACCAATCAAGAAATGAACTATTTTCTGGCCTATAGGGTTTTCTTGTAGAGCCCTGCCAGATGACCAATATCCCAAACCCGAACGTTGTTCGTTTAGTTGAAGGCTAGACCATACCAAAATACGCACACTACAAACGCGGTCGTGCAGTCATAATCAGCTCGAACAATCACACACGAGAGTTATGGCTGCCTAGGCCCAGGCAGACTCTACGCTACAAAGAGCAGTCGACCATGACTGTCCGTGGCATGAGCGCAAGTAGCTGCTGTCGATGGAGCTGGGCGTACACTACTACCAAGTGGGAAAATCAACACAGGAAGGCAGGAGACACGTCTTTAAAAACAGTGGGTCCTCTCCATAGCTCTGCGCCCGCTGTCATCACCGTTCACCGAGTTAGTCATCTGCACAAGCATGTACACCAACTGAGAAATCACAGCACAGATTAGTGAGACAATGCACTCGCAAGTCACAACGCTTTCGTATGTTTCCAGGTGGTACTGGGATGAGCTCGACCCTCGTCAATGGTTAGCTCCGTCGATCAGTAGCACCTACCACAGCCGTCATGCATAGGAGCAGCTGTTGGCATGTATCGTGGTTTTGGTTTTCACGGCTATCAAGTCTGGCACAGGTGTCACGGATCGCCCGTCTGCAGAAACGTCATCGCTTTTATTGCTGCTCCTACTGGTATAGCTGTTGTTGCTGCTGCTGCTAGCACGGCTGATGTCGTGTTTGCTCTTGTTGTTATAGCAGCTATTGCTACCACTACTGTTGCAGCTGATCCTGCTGCCGCTGCTGTTGCTGCTGGTGGACACAATGATCCAATGCAGCAAGGTTGTTGTCCTCACAGCGGTTCCTACTAGTGCTGTTGAATTGAGATTGAGACCGGTCTCGATCTCGACTGTCTCGATTTTTTCTCGTCTCGTTGTATCGTACCGCACTACGCGAGACAATCTAGATTTGTCTCGCGTGAGACGAGACGAGACCGAGACACGTCCTGTGTCGCGCGAGATCAGGACGAGATTCTCGTACCGAAATAGTGTCTCTCTTTTCTTGTGCGATCCCTGCCACGTGTGCCAAGTGATTTCTGACCAATCGCGTACTCAATGGATGTCTCAGCACAAAACGTGAGCAGCCACATTGTTGAGGAGCGGTCGTCGAGCGTCAACAAGAACAGCCACTACCAAATTAACGTAGATATGTTTTCGTGAAGAAACGAATGAACTTGCGAATATTTCTAACTGTTCAGCTCGTTAACATTTTGTACATTGCCGGTAATAGACCAAAAAAATCTTCGAGCACATTTTTTGTGTCCACGAAAGCTCGCTGCACGTACCAAACACAACCGGTTAGTCTTGAAGATTCTTCGTGCTTATTGGTCCAAGTCTGGAGTCGTCAGGCGAGGTGGCAGAGAGAGCGACGTGTAATCTGTACAATCTATGGTTTGCATGCCAAACTGGATAGTCTGATTAGAAACAAATCTACACTTTAGTTGTAACATAGCTCGCAATCAGAGTGAAGTCGCCGCGAAGCAATTTCGCTGTGACTTCACTTTCGGCAGCTTACTTTGTCGTTTCGCTCGTCACTTGCAAGGCGGATGATTCGAGATTTTCTCCGACCAGAGAAAGACCGAGACGAGACCGAGACCAGGAAAATGCAAATCGACACGAAAATGAGATTTTCTCGTCCTCTGTACCCGGGACGAGACATCTCGTACCGAAGTGCAAAAAAATGAGTTCGAGATCGAGAATCTTGATCTCGATCTCGATTCAACAGGCCTATTTCCTACTTCTCCTACTGGTTTACTGCTGTTGATTTTGTTGCTGCTCCTACTACTTGTGCAACTGCTGTTGTTGTTCTTGCTATGGCTACTATAGTTGTTGCTCCTGTGTTGCGAGCTGTTACTCTTGCTGCGACAAGGGCAGCTAGATGCAGCTGCTACGGCTGCTACTGATGCTGCTATAGCTCTGGCGGTCTAAGACTGTTGGCCTGAGGGTGAGTGTGCACCCTGGAGGGTCCCTAGCTGTGGCTGGCTCACACCACCAACTGTTTTTGTAGAGACGGAAACTGTGGAGGCAACTGGTTCCAAGGATGGCAGAAAACTGGTGGGAGATTGAGGCAATAGTTTTTTCCTCAATTGACTGGGAATGTACACTTGAACAAGGCTCACAGGCAGTGGCATTTTATAGCCACTGATCTAAGCTTTCCAGAACACCAAAGCATGCCAGATTTGGAGCTTCCTAGCAGATTCTATGGCTTCTAGAGTGCTCCTTGGTAGGCTACCCTTTTCCCACCTAGGAAGGCATCCCTTCCCTCCTCTAGAAGCTTCTGCCCCTTCCTAGATTCCTCAGCTTGCTTCTAGTAGGAGGGAAGGTGTCCAGAAGACCAAGACACCTCTAGATGCCTTGTAGGACAAGTCACCCCTTCTAGAAGGTGTGCCACCTTCCTGGACCCTCACCTGGCCTTCTAGAAACTCAAGGAGGAATTCCAGCGGTTGAGCTAGCTTCCTGGCATCTATTTTCCACCTCCCTTGAGGCAGGACAGAAATTCATCTTGTGGGACTTGAACCCGGGCCCCTGCCTCTAGAGGTGGACACCATTAACCACTAAGCCACTAAGGCTTGTCTTTTTGGTGTTCCTTTTTGGAGTTACTCCTGCCATGGTGAGGAGCATCATTCCAACAAAGACGCCGGTTCCCGCCTCACGTCACCGCCAAGAAGGCCGCCACGACAAGGGAAACTGCCAAACTTTGGACAGAATTACACCTTTGGCTGTGGGCGGAGGACTACGTAACGTGAGCCCTCACCTCAGGGCCTCCACGTTGCCAGGACCTGTACGCTCCTCCCAACCTAGCCTAGCCCATCCCAGATGCTTCTATTGTTGCTGCTGCGTGCTGTAAGGTTGGATGAAAAAGGTCGAGTCTCTCTACAGCTCTGACACCAAGAGGAAATGAGAGAAACCCCCTGACGTCATTCGATAGAGGAGAGCAGAGCGTGGCACACACAATGTAATGAACGACACCTAGAACGAGGGAGAGATGGTAAGGACATGCTTGCCATAGTAAAAGTTAAAGCAAAAAAAAAGAAAAAGTGTGGGGATAAAGTCTCATCCACATGCATGCATAGAAACACACAAGGCCAACCAACTGGTGCAAAATAGACTAATCCAACTACGGGCTCCAAAACACAAGGTGCCAAGAACCAGACAGTCCTATGGGCTCCTCGACTCTCTGAATGACAAACCACATTGAAAAATGGGCCTCGAGAGCTCATCACGGCCCGTCATCAAGAAAACTCGAGAGAGCAATTGAGGACACGCAACGTCCTCACTCGTTATCAATGTAGCCGTCGAGCGTCTCGACATCCCAGCGAGTGAGTGGTGTTGAAGTTCGTTGGCCACTCACAACTCTGTGCCCTCTTGCCTCCACATACCTTGCACACACTTGTACAGATTAACTGACAATGGCTCTACCTGGGAAAGCTACAGGCGTATCAGCCCTGGCAGGAGCCATGGGCGTTCTCGTGCTGCTACTGCTGCTGGACCCAGGGACAACTCTTGAGACACATGTGGCCATTGTCTCATCCTCTTTGATTCTCTTTGACTCTGAGACACGGGAGATGCTAGGGCCCGTACGTTTCTCACTGCCGTGCCCTACATCATGTTGCTTGCATTGAGTGTTTTCTGGGGGAGCTGCATTTCCCGGGTGTTGATCCTTAGGGGGCCACCGTGCCGGATTCACCCGCGCACTGGTGAGCAGCCGCTGTCTCGGTTTTGTGCCGAACGGTCGGCCTCGACCCCGGGTGGCGGTGTGTGCTCGCTTGGGTGTGATGCCCGCGGCGAGTGCACACTCACCGGATGCTAAGTCTCTCTCGCTCTCCCCCCCACTCCTTGTCTTGGTTCTACCTGAGCTAATGAAGGCAAGCTTTCCGCATCCATGGCGTCGTGTGGCTCTCGCACGTGGTTGCTTGCTCTCACACATTCAGCCTAGGAAATTTCCGGGTAACTACTGGTATCAGAGCGATGTGAGGCATCTCGCCCACCGGCCCTCGATCCTGGTCAGTCGCCTCTGCGGACACCTGAGCCCCTCTCAGCCACCTGACCTCACCGCAGCAGCAAATCTGCACTGCGCATCTGCTCGGCGATGAACAACAGCGCCACCTCGTTCCATGGTGCTCATCTGAGCTCCTCCCGCAACACCTAGTTCCCTCTCCCACACTCACGGGCAATATCTCGCGGAACCTGATCTCCTTGCTCCCTCGTTTGCATGGAGCACCCCTAGGCCACACTCCTGGCCACTCTTCCATCTCGGACTGCCACTACCGTTGACACGTCTGTGTTGTACGGCGGATCATGACCTAATTTCGTTCAGTCGCTCTCAGCTCTTCTCCTCAGCCCTTGGAGCATCTGAGGCCGCATCTGCTGCAACTGCCCTTCACTTGGCTACCCGTCAGTCCTTGCACAACACCATCTTGTCTTCCTGCAGTCTGGGTGGTGCGCTTGCTACGAGTGTCCCGGCAGCGCCAGCAGCCCACTCAGCACTCCACGCTGGCGGACAACGACGACACCCCTTTGTGGGTGCGCATGCTTGACCATACATACTGACAAGAGGACATCGACGCTGCAGCAGAGCGTGAGAGGGAGGAAATCAATCGCCAAGTCTACACCCCAGACGACCTACCACCGTCACTGCCCTTATCGCCACGAATGCAACCTACTAGCAGCTCCCAACCTCCTGAACCGTCCGCTTCACCCACTCCTGCTCCTCCTTCTACTACAGCAGGACCTGACACATCATCTATTACACGCGAGGTGCCCGGCGTCATCCCGGTTCTTTCCGTTCATACTGACTCAATTAGCTTGGCCGGCACTATCCTTCACGCAGCGGCTGGTGCCACAACTACCTTCGCAGCAATAGCAAGGGCCTGCCGTGCCCCCGACACAGACGGCCGTTGGCCGGGCAACTGAAGCATACGCGCACACAGCTGCCACACTCACTCTGCTGACAACTTCTGCCGCCAACATTGCCACACAGATCACAGCTGCCGCAGCATCTATTGCCATGGCAGCCTCCACAACAGCAGATGCCACTTCCAGCTCCGTTGACTCCATCCGAGCATCCACTGCCTCGGCAGTGCTGATGCCTACTGGCTCCCCGCGTGACGCAACAACACCCATCACCACTGGTGTCCTCGTGGCATCTGCCACTGCTGCAGTCACTGGAGCCGCTACGACAGGACTTCTGTGCCTTACCGTGGCAGTTGCAGGCTGGGTGGCAGTTCTGTTTTCATTGGCTGCAACTGTCGTGCCGCCGCTCTTCAATCTTCTCCCGCGTCACTAGTTCGGTGAGCATTGCCTTCCAATTGACTCTTTGTTCTCCTTTCACTCTCCTCTTACTTCACTCTTAGTTCCTATTCCACCTTCCATCATGCCTGCACCAGAGGAAACTATAGAGGCCCTTCAGGCCGCTCTTAGTGAGGCGTAAGCAGAGCGACGCAAAGCTGAGGATGAGCTTCACTGGGGGCAAGAAGCACGGCATGAGCTAGCTGCTATAGTAGCCGCACTAGTCCTGGAGAAACTGCGTGACATTACCATCTTTGCCGCAGTTCTACCTACCACATGGTCTGCCTCAGCAGACTCGTCTGCTCCTCCCGGTGGTGTCGTTGCCAACTCTTCTTCTCCCTCTCTCTCCGCAATAGCCTTTGCCCGTCCTCTGCTTCCAACCCGGCAGAAGGACTTTGAAACTCCACCACCACAGTTCACTTCCAAGCTCACGTTGACGTCCTAGGAGACTCGCTTCAGCGCGTGGGCCCACGGTGAGCTTCTCTGGGAGTACTATTCGCATACCAAGGCGCCATTCGTGCCACAGCCTACAGAGGCCGCTCGCGCTGTGCGAGCACTCATCGATGCAGGTTCGGAAAGTCTTCTTGACGACATTGGTACGTACAATGCAGACTCCTCCCGTGGCACGCCAGCTGACCCGGTCGGTGCCTACGCTCTCATCCGCCGCCGCAAGACAGTAACTGGGCACGCTGCCCAGAGCGCCCTCACGGTGCAATTCAACACATTCCAGATGCGAGCGGATGAGACAGCATATGAGTATTGGGCGCGCATTCTGTGCATGCTGCGAGACCTGGGCAGGGCCGCCCCCGGTCCTCTTTTCGCTTGCCTCTCCATCGTTGCTGGCCTCATTCTTGAGCTGTCCGACTTGTATCTCCATGTCTCTCAGGCAGAACTTGAGCACCTTGCTTCTGAACCTGTCCTTGCTGATTCCCCACCTGGGATCGGCCCCTTTTTTGACTTCACTGCCTCCTGTCTCACCGACTGGTGGAATGCCCTCCAGAACAAGCGCATGCATCTCGCTGCTTTGGCTGCAGTCACCACCTCCTCCTCTTCCTCCTCTGCCGCAGCTCCCTCTCCCTCATCCTCGTCGCAGGCGGTAGCACATTCCACTCAAGGTGTCTCCAGAGGTGGGGGTGGTGGTTCCGGTCGGGATGGCGGTCGAGGGGGCAAAGGCCGTGGGGGTGGTCGCAGTGGCAAGAACTCGACCACCACTACTGCCGACGTCATCTGTTGGAACTGTGGCGCCTTTGGTCACTCTGCACCAAAGTGCCCTGCCCCTCGTGATGATGCCCGTTTGGCCTCCTCCATGCGCGCCCACTTGGCACGCACCGGTGTTACTGCCTCCTCTGCCGCTACTGTAGGGACTGCCGCCTCCTCCTCCTCATCCTCCAATGGCTCTGCGCTTTCCACCACCACCTCACCCCCCCTTCACCCGACACCTCCGACACCCAGCCCTTGGGGTTGCATTCCTCCTCTATCTGGACCACCGTACTATGGCCCTCCGCCCTCTCACTACCACGTACCCCACTGGGCGCGTGACGACGGGCACTTCTCTGACCGCTCCTCCGACCGTTCCTCGGAGCGCTCCTCTGATCGCCGTGACGAGGAGCACACCCTTGAACGTCGGTTGGCGGACTTTCTTCACCTTCGCTCTCAGGGAGGTGAGAGTGTGAGTGGCCAGTCCCACGTGTCTGTTTGTGAGTCTGAGGTCACTCTTCGTGGTGACTCCTCTAGTCATGTTCAAGGGGACTTGCCGGATGATCGTGCCTGGATTGAAGAATGGCAGTCACACACATATCCCACACGTCTTGGTCACTTGTCCTCTCTCTCTGCCCGCGGCACTGTTGCTGTCTTTCTTGTCCTCCCCTCCACTCGTGCCTCGCCCGGCCTCTGGATCATCGATTCTGGGGCCACGCATCACATGACCTCCTGTCGTTCATCCTTCATCTCTCTTGGCCCTGTTGAGTCCGTACGTTCTTTCCGCACTGGCTCCGGCCAGTTGCTCCCTGTTCAGGGTGTTGGTGTGGTACGCTTTGTCGGTCCTGGTGGCACTGTCTATCTTCCTGACGTCTTGTACGTGCCTGACCTTGAGGTCAGCCTTCTCTCTATGACCACCCTTGACGACTAGGGCATGGACTTCTCCTCTAGCCTTGGCCTTGCCTCTATCTCTCTTCGCTCGTCTGGCCGTCTTGTTCTTTGTGGTGTGCGCTATGATCGCCTGTTCCGCGTCCCGCTCATGGTGCCCTCCACTTCTACTGCATCTGCTCTTGTTCAAATTGCCCCGTCCTTGTCTCCTGAGCACACTGATCTCCTGCATCGTCGTCTCTGTCACATTCACACCGTCGCCATCCAGCGCCTTCTTCGCCTTCGGCCCACCCATGGCCTTGACCCTACCACGTTTGTTCCTCCCTGCACGTCCACCTGTCTTGACTGTGCCAGTGGCAAGATGCATCGTTCCCCTTTTTCCACCTCCGAGTCCACTACCGCTCAACCCCTTGACCTGGTGCATGCTGACGTCATGGGCCCATTGCCCAATGACTTCCGTGGTGGCCTTGGCCGTTATGTCCTATGCTTGACAGATGATTTCTCCCGCTACCGCTGGGTCTTTCCCCTTAGTCACAAAAGCGACGTCACTGATGTTCTTGAGTCCTGGCTCCCGCAGGTTGAGCGTGCTTGTAACAGGCCCTTGCGTGTGTTTCGCAGTGATCGTGGTGGTGAGTTCTTTGGTCCCACCTCTCGTTTCCTCTCCTCTCGTGGTGTCCGGGTAGAGTCTTCTGCACCTTACACCCCTCAACAAAATGGTGTCTCTGAGCGCTGGAATCGCACCCTTGCTGATG
>SZWC01017615.1:23969-33989 GCA_023375785.1 Penium margaritaceum | reverse complement strand
AAGAAGAAAACAGATCGGTCGCAGCGGGGCGGGAAGAAAGATGAGCACGCCCTTATGGCGTACAACTCCACCAACTTGAAGGATCCGGGAGTTGCCGTCATCGACTCCGGATCAGGCCGCCACACGCAATGCAACAGGGCGGCATTTGTCACCTACGGCGCCTCGGAGAGACGCATGACGGTGGCCAATGGAAAAATAGAGGTGGCCGCCGGTGAGGGTAACGTCCGCATTGAGTCAATTGTGGATGGCAAACCTGTCACGAGCACAATCTACGATGTGTTGCATATGCCCAACTTTGGGGCAAACCTGCTCTCCGTCAGCCGCCTTACCGACAAGGGACTTGAGGTGCTCTTCACAAAGAAGGAGGCCGTCATCCGCAAAGAGGGCAAAGGTGAGGTGATTGCGCGTGCGAAGAGGGAGGACGACTTGTACCTGCTATGCGCGAAGATCCTCAGCAACAGGGTAGGGTCCAACGCCGCCAATTTTGCAACGAAGGATGGAGGAGACCTGGACCTATGGCACCGCCGACTCTGCCACATTTCTCCATCAACAGTGAAGGAGATGGCTAAGAGGGAAGTGGTGCGGGGTCTCCAAATCAGCGGCCTTGATGGAACCAAGGAGACCGTGTGTGAGCCATGCATCATTGGCAAATCAACTCGGCAGCCGTTTGTNTCCATCGGCGGAGCTCGCTACTTCCTCACCTTCATCGATGACCACAGCCGGAAACTCTACCTCTACCCAATGAAGCGGAAGAGTGAGGTCCTTGCGTGCATGCAGGAGTTTGTGGCTGATGTGGAGCGGCAAACAAAGTTGAAGGTGAAGGCGTTCCGGAGTGACAATGGTGGTGAATATGCGGGGTGCCTTGGGTGGATGAAGAGCAAGGGGATTGAGTGGCAGAAAACAACTCCACACTCCCCACAATAGAATGGTGTCGTAGAGAGAGCGAATCGCACAATCCTTAACATGGTGCAATCCATGTTGAGCGACGCCGGCCTTACACAACGGTATTGGGCGGAGGCGGCAAGGACAGNCGGCTCTTTGACCCAAGGAGGCAGCAGATTGTGCGGAGTCGCGACGTCACGTTCGACGAGAAAAGCCGTTGGACAGACAAGGAGGCAGGTCTCTCCAAGAGGGGGGAGTGGATGCCACTCCTTGAGGGGGAGACGCCGGAGGACGTGAATGAGGGTGACGTCCTCGCAGCAGCACCAGCCAGAGAGGATCGCCCGAGCGATGGGCGACCGGCAGAATTTGTTCCGGACAGTTCGGATGAAGAATCCGAAGCACCGGAGATGGACGAGGAGGTGGGGAGTCGACCGATGTCTCCAAGGTCTCCAAGAGAGGGGGAGCAGGCGCTAGGAGAGGATGGCGCCGAAAGGAGACAGCAACAACAGCAACCGCCTCAAGAGCCCCGCACGAGCAGCCGTGTGCGAAGAAGGACAAAAAGATATGATGCCGACAAGGGCATTTGGACTGGGTTCGCGCAAGAGGAGCCTCAAGGAGGCACTGCACAAGAAGGATGGGGTTGAGTGGGAGGGAGCAATAAAATGTAAGCTCGCCTCGCATGAGGAGAAAGTCTCCTCAGTTCTAGGTTGGGCATGGACAACTGCCATGGGTGATGCGCAAGGGGGAGATTGTTGGAGTAATGCTCCTCACCATGACAGGAGTGACTCTAAAAAGGAACACCAAAAAGACAAGCTTTAGTGGCTAAGTGGTTAATGGTGTCCACCTATAGAGGTAGGGGCCCGGGTTCAAGTCCCACAAGATGAAATTCTGCCCTGCCTCAAGGGAGGTGGAAAATAGATGCCAGGAAGCTAGCTCAACCTCTAGAGTTCCTCTTTAAGTTTCTAGAAGGCCAGGTGAGGGTCCAGGAAGGTGGCACACCTTCTAGAAGGGCTGACTTGTCCTACAAGGCATCTAGAGGTATCTTGGTCTTTTGGACACCTTCCCTCCTACTAGAAGTAAGCTGAGGAATCTAGGAAGGGGCAGAAGCTTCTAGAGGAGGGAAGGGATGCCTTCCTAGGTGGGAAAAGGCTAGCCTACCAAGGAGCACTATAGAAGCCATAGAATCTGCTAGGAAGCTCCAAATCTGGCATGCTTTGGTGTTCTGGAAATCTTATATCAGTGGCTATAAAATGCCACTACTTGTGAGCCTTGATCAAGTGTTAATTCCCATTCAATTGAGGCCAAAACTATTGCCTCACTCTCTGACCAGATTTTGCCATCCTTGGAACCAGTTGCCTCCACAGTTTCAGTCTCTCCAAAAACAGTTGGTGGTGTGAAACAACCACTGCTAGGGACCCTCCCGGGTGCACACTCACCCTCAGGCCAACACAATGACCCTTGAGAAGCGAGGGTACACACGGAGCGATGTGGACCCCGCACTGTTCCTCAGTGGCCCGACCAAGCCGCTTGTTGCCATCCTTGTCTACATGGATGACCTCCTCGTTGCTTCACTTGATCCCGCCTCTATCGCGGCAGCAAATGCACTTCTTCAGGCGACATGCAAGATGAAGGATCTTGGGCCGGCTCAAGTATTTCTTGGCATGGAGTTGGAACGAGACCAGGGGCGTCGCACCTTGCACGTCCATCAGACTGCATATGTACGCAGCCTGGAGGAGCGGTTTGCCCCGCTCCTCACATCCATCCCCACTGCGTCCACTCCCATGACACCCGATGGTCAGTCCTCACTGAAGTCTTGGGACATGTCCACACTGGGGGAGACGGTCGATGTGACTGATTACCTCCGTGTAATTGGCTCTTTGATGTACCTTGCCACAACCACTCGTGCAGATGTGGCATTTGTTGTGAACTTCCTTTCCCAGTTCTCCCAGTGCCCCCGTGAGCGCCATCTTGAGGCAGCGTTGCGAGTGGTGTGCTATGCCCTCTCCACCCCCTGCATCGGCCTGTACTTTCGTGCACAGCCCTCAGTTGTTGTTGACGACTTCACGGACAGTGACTGGGCGCATGACTCTAATGCTCGCAGTCAAACAAGCTACATCTTTCTTATCGGTGGCACTGCAGTCTCCTGGAAAAGTGGCAAACAAGGGTGTGTTGCTCGCAGCACCGCTGAGGCTGAGTATGTTGCGCTTGGTGCAGGCACATGTGAAGCTGTCTGACTGTGTCGTCTGTTGCAGCATCTGTGTGTACCCATCCATTGCATCACTCTGCGTTGTGATAACCAAAGCACAAAATCCATCGCTGAAAACAGCGGCATACATCATTCACGCACCAAGTACATCAATGCGGAGCATCATTTTGTTCGCGAGTCCATTGCTGCTGGCATAGTCCAGGTTGCTTGGGTAGATACACGGGCTCAGAGAGCTGACTTCCTCACGAAGGCCCTCAGTCGTAATGTGTTTATAAGTGGTGTTCACTCTGTTGGTCTTATGTGTCCACATGATCCAAGCTGATTTGGTCGAGTATGTCTCCATCAGTCTCCATCACCTCTCGTGATTCCCTTGTGGTGCTCATGCGTGTGTGGGTTGGTTGTCTGGGGGTCATGGGGGATGTTGAAGTTTTTTGGCCACTCACAACTCTGTGCCCTCTTGCCTCCACATACCTTGCACACACCTGTATAGATTAACTGACAATGGCTCTACCTGGGAAAGCTACAGGCGTATCAGCCCTGGCAGGAGCCATGGGCGTTCTCGTGCTGCTGCTGGACCCATGGACAACTCTTGACACACACGTGGCCATTGTCTGATCCTCTTTGATTCTCTTTGACTCTGAGATGCGGTAGATGCTAGGGCCCGTACGTTCCTCACTGCCGTGCCCTGCATCATGTTGCTTGCCTTGAGTGTTTTATGGGGGAGCTGCATTTCCTGGGTGCTGATCCTTAGGGGGCCACCGTGCCGGGTTCACCCGCGCACTGGAGAGCAGCCGCTGTCTCGGTTTTGTGCCGAGCGGTCAGGCTCGACCCCCGGGTGGAATTGGAAATAATTTTAAGGCATGCAGGCCCATGCAAAAACGAACATGAGCTCTGTGTGTGAGTGCGATACAGGACGGCAAGAATTTGGCTAAGTCGGGAACGTTGAATACAAATAACAAGGAGAGTTTACAAATGAGCCCCTAGCGGGCTTGTATAGGGGCGCCGGCAGCTAACCGCACCGGGCCCCGTCACCCCTGCTGAACCCAAATGAGTCAACAGGGAGAACATATTGTATACACCACGAGAGCAACGAAGGTGGTCTCCTCGAGGCACCGGAACAGCTCTCCGAGTGCCCGGGTCTCGACCATCGAGAAAATATGAGCAGTGCGAAAAAATCTCAGAATCAACTTCCAGACATCACAGACGACTTTCCGAACATCAGAAGTCCCACAAAACCCATCGGGTCTCCTCGTTGCACCGGTACAGTCAACCGGGTGCGCGGGTCTCAACCCACCGAGAAAACTCTCCTAACTCCTGACAAGCCCACATGGCTGCCGGAACGAATCGACCGCGTCTCGCCGGAGCTGTCGTAGGTGCTGGAGAAGTCTCGGTGCAGTCCGGAGGCCCGTCATGTCGTCACACTCTCCTCTGCCATATACCCCGATTGTGGGTATATCGGTAAACTAGCAGTGTCAGTCGTGACGGGTGGAAGCCACACAAACCAACACTCCCCCTGGCTGGCATAGCCGTCCACGCCAGAACGAATGAACGAAGGCATCGAACAACGTATGCCAAAACACAATATGCAGCAGGCAATCATACATACACACCTCTGCTACTCACGTAAGGTCTCCCTAGACACTGGCACATGCTACCAAGTGTCTGGGTCTCGACCATGAGAGGAGGGATGCACACGTGCACAAACCAATGTAATGCCCATCACACACATGTAAGGCTATATGATGGTCTCCTCATGACACTGGCGGTACCAGGGCCCGGGTCTCGACCGCTACAATCAATCCAACACAATAGTATCATCATCCAAACACAGGATCATGGGAGGATCTCCTCGTAACACGGGTGCAACACACCACGTGTCCGGGTCTCGACCAACAGCTCGCATGTAGATGCCACACACAGTATAGCCACACACCAAGACACACGATCACATGGTCTCCTCGTGACACTGGTATAACGCACCAAGTGTCCGGGTCTCGACCAACAGGGTGCTACCATGTACATGCAGCTGTGCAGGCACGCAACATGAGCCACATGCGGGATGCTGTAGATGCTCACAACAAAGCATGGACCTTGCCATGCATCTCCCATGACGTCATGTCAGGTCGAGGTCCACACAACACTCCCCCTGGACAGATGCACCAGGCAGCGATGTCCTCGATGGAGATGCTGGTGTCGTAGCTGAAGAGATCCTGGGCGATGAGTCATGTGGTGTATCCATCATGGAGAGATAGCTCCCCCTATCACCTACAAGTCTACTCCCTCCCTCAAAGACGAAGTGGTGTCTCCGGCTACGACTCCTCACGTGAATCTGCATCACCGGGGGTGTACCAGTCCTCGCGTGACTGCCAAGGGTCCCAACTCACAGTCCCTCCTGTCTCCGCTCTGTCGCGATGCATCTGTATACGCCGGAGGAAAGGGAATGGACGAGCATCATGCGTGCGTGGATGAAGTGGCGGAGCTGGCCTCCGATACGGGATAGCACATCCTGAGACACAAGGGTGTACTACCAAAGGAGGAGAGCAGGAGCGACAAACCGGATCACCACTCGTGGATGAAGATGACGATGGGGAAGGTGAGTCGGATGGATGAAGGTGCGTGACGGCAGCAGAAGAAGAAGGAGGAGCGCTGATGGGGTCAACAGGAGCTAAGATGGCGGAAGTCGAAGGCACGCTCACCTCTCTTATGGCAGTGTCTCCAACGGACGTCATACTCGGAGCTTGTACAAGATCCTCCCCTGGTATAGGTGTGCCAGATGCTGGCAGAGAAGGAGGAGGAGTCGTCAGAGTCCGTAGAGCATGTGGAAACGTCGTCCGTGCAGGTACTGCCACTCTCGACGTCGATGTGATCGGTAGGGTCACCAACAGGTGAAACCGAGGGGGCAGAACTCAGCTCATGCTGGCGAGGTGACTCCATCTGCGTGTAGGGATCTGCACCACTGTCCTCAACTGCCGCCGTAGTGGACACAGATGTGTAGGGCTTCGGCTCGACAATGTCCGTCAAGGCGACCAACAAGCCCAGCTGGCGCTCACGCACTGTTTCGCCTGCAAGGCTGGTCGCTGCCACCTGCTCAACAATAGAGTGTAGACCACCATCTGACTCCGTCATGTGTGTCAATGCTCCGTCCTGTGCATGGAACGTAGACTCAGGGAACATGGGTGACACCTGACGTTGAAGCTGGGGCTCAGGTAACGCAGACGACACGGTGAAACCTGTTGAGTCTGTTGCAGCATGTGTCCCAATGACACCTCCCAGAACTGCTGCTCTCAAGAATGCCTCAACCTCCAAAAGACCAACCGGTCGACTCTGCTCATGCATTCCGACTGCTTTCGTACTGTTGTGAATCTCGTGCGCCAACGCCCTCGGAGATCCGTGTGGGACATCACGATCCGCGCGGGACTCTTGTGCCACCGCCAAGCCGCTACCGGTCGGAGTCGCAAGTGGCATCGCTAAGGCACGCGAGACCTGCACTCCTCGTGATGCAACCTGCTGCTGTGGAAGATCTGGATCCAACCTCGGCGATCAAAAGCCACTCTCCACCATGAAGGCCATGTCAGGGTCAGACTCCACGCCATGTGCTATCACCGTATGATCTGAGTCTGCCTGAGCTGCCGCTCGGGCAGCACGGCCCGGCGCGAGTGCGGATCCTGTCGCTATGGTCACATCAGGCAATGCGCGGTGACCACACTCCCCCTCGACAGGTATAGCAACAGAGGACGTGGAGGTGGAGGATGTATCAAAACCGGCGCGAGCACGCCGTGCGGAGCGCTGACGCCGACGGCACAAAGTGACTCGACTAGAACGACGGCATGAAGACATGTTATCGCGACATGGCGCCGTGGTCGCAATAGAGTGGACGATCGAAAGGATGATGGCAGCCTGGGACTCGCTGGCAGGTGGAGCTGAAGGTACACCATCCGATGAGGAAGGAGGAGAGGATGGAGGAGATGTGATCGAAGAGGCCGTCGCCAAGCGAGTAGCAGAAGCACGCTCAATGACGACGAGGTCACAAAGCCGCTGCACCGTCTGCCGGAGGCCGTGGATCTCGGCGAATATGCTCGCCAGAGGTCCACCTAGGGGATCTACCAACGCCGGTAGATCCGTATGCTGTGGAGGACGCAGGCTCGGACGAGGCTGTAGCCAAGGTGGATGCCAGCCGGGAGGGCGCATCCAACAGCGACGTCAACCATGACGTCCATCACCACAGTAGTAGCTGGCAAACGCGTAGGGCGCCTGCTCAGATATCCGCGCACTCATCTCGTGTGCTGGATGATGGATAGGTACCGAGAGCACCTACTCCCGGTGGTAAACACCAAGCCACGGGAGAGAATGGGGCCAGTAGGTATTGTCACTCCTGGAGGTCACGGCGTCCGGGTCAGCAAACGTGACCAGACGGGAAGAGCTGCACTACCAAAGCACGCCCGGAGACTACAGTCCGACTAACTGCGGCCACTAATGCTGCTGCCACTAATGGAGCGAAGACTACTCCAAGAGGAGAAGGGGTGGCGGCTGCAGGTGTGGCTGCTGCTCCAAGCGGTAGACGACCCAGCCCTCGAAGCTGGTGAGACTCGAATCTGCCGTCAATCCTGCGGGGTGAAGTGCACGCACCAATCCACGGTCCCCAAAAAGACGCCGGTCCAGGACGTGTCTAGAAGCGGAGATCGTCGCCGATGACCGTCCGCCGTCGGCTGAGAAGGCGAAAGTGCAAGGTGTCGTGCAGCCGCCGCACTATGTAGTCATCGACACTCCACCGCCTAATGCTGTTCTTTCAGCTATGAGAGCTGCTGCTGCTGCTGTGGCGGTAGTAGTTGGATGATCATCCCTTTTTTAAAATTGTTTTTCTCTAGCCCTCAAGCCCCCTCTTGTGTTCCCCCCTTTTTTTTCTTTTTTTGCCCTCATCCTCCACCCCCTTTTTTTTTAGTTCTCCCCTCTGCTCGCCTTAAGCCCTCACCTGTCTCTTTTTTTCTTTTTTTTCTTTTTTATTTCGCTTCCAGGCGTACCCTTTTTTGGATTTTTTGTCACTCGCCCCCCCCTTTTTCTCAATTGCCCGGAAGGTGGGCAAACGGAGAAAACAAGGAGGGGGGGAGGGGGGGGTGTCCGGCTGTCCGGCCCTCCCTCCCGTGCACGCTCCCTCGCTCGCTCGCTGAGCGAGCGAGTGAGCGAGTGGGTGTGGGGGGGAGGAGGGAGCGAGAGGGGGTGGTGGGGTCCTGTCCGCCCCTCTGACCCGGCCCCTCCGTCTGTCGGCCGACGGGGCCGACGGGGCCGAGGGGGCCCACGAGGCCGACGGGCCCCCTCTGAAGGGCCCCTCGGAGGGGCTCGGCAGGGCCCTCTAAGGGCCCCCCTAAGAGAGGGAGGAAGGGAGGGAGGGGTGCCAACGGGGCCGAAAGGCCCCCTCACAGGCCCCCCCCCCTCAGAGGAGGACTGCGAGGCCCTCCTCACAGCGGCAGCAGCAGCTGCAGCGGCAGGTGCAGCTGCTGCGGTTGCTGTTGCTGCTACTGTGGTTGCTGCTGCTGCTGCTGCTTCTGCTACTGCTGCTGCTCTGTGCAGCTGCTGCTGCTTGCTGCTGCCGCCGCGGCTGCTCCTGCTGCATGCTGCTTCTGCTGCCGCCGTTGCTGCAGTAGCTGCTGCTGTTGCTACTATATGCTGCTATTGCTGCTCTGTGCAGTAGCTGCTACTACTGCTTGCTGCTGCCGCCGCGGCTACTGCTGTTGCGCGCTACTTCTGCTGCCGTCACTGCTGCACGCTGCTACTGCTACCGCCGCTACTGTAGTAGCTGCTGCTGTTGCTCCTATATGCTGCTGTTGCTGACGCTGCTGCTGCAGCGGCTGATGCGCTGCTACAGCTGCTTTCACCGCTGCTGCTACTGCTGCACGCTGCTGTTGTTGTTGCTGCTGCTGCTGCACTCTGCTGATGCTGCTGCCAACGCTGCTGCACGCTGCTGCTGCTGCCGCCGTTGCAGTAGTGGCTGGTGTTGCTGTTGCTTTTGATGTTGCCGCCGCAGTCGCTATTACTCCTTTTCGCGGCTCACCGCCCCTGTGGCGTTGACTTGCAGTCGTTTCGTGCTCCCTCACGCTGCTGCCGGCGTGGCGCCACGTGGCACGTTTTCTTTGCGTTCCGCCCACTACTACTGCTTCTGCTGCTCACACGCCCCCCTGTGCTCTGATACCAAATTCGAAATAATGTTACGGCATGCAGGCCCATGCAAAAACGAACATGAGCTCTGTGTGTGAGTGCGATGGCTAAGTGTGGAACGCTGAATATAAAGAACAAGGAGAGTTTACAAATGAGCCCCTAGCGGGTTTATATAAGGGCGTTGGCAGCTAACCGCACCGGGCCTCGTCACCCCTGCTGAACCCAAATGAGTCAACACGGAGAACACACTGCATACACCACGAGAGCAACGAAGGTGGTCTCCTCGAGGCACCAGAACAGCTCTACGAAATCCTGGGTCTCGACCATCGAGAAAACATGAGCAGTGTCAAAAAATCTCAGAATCAACGTTTAGACATCACAGACGACTTTCCGAACATCGGAAGCCCCACAACAGCCATCGGGTCTCCTCGTCGCACCGGTACAGTCAACCGGGTGCGCGAGTCTCAACCTACCGAGAAAACTCTCCTACCTCCTGACAAGCCCACATGGTTGCTGGAACGCATCGACCGCGTCTCGCCAGCGCTGTCGTAGGTGCTGGAGAAGTCTCGGTGCAGTCCGGAGGCCCGTCATGTCGTCATTCTCTCCTCTGCCATATACCCCGAATGTGGGTATATCGGTAAACTAGCAGTGTCGGTCGTGACGGGTGGAAGCCACACAAACCAACAGGTGGCGGTGTGTGCTCGCTTGGGTGTGACGCCCGTGGCAAGTGCACGCTCACCGGATGCTAAGTCTCTCTCGCTCCCCCCCCCCCCCCCCCCCCC